>QFET01001992.1:0-54265 GCA_003316355.1 Tuber calosporum
GGGGCCTTCAGTGGCAGGGGCGGGGAGTGTAGGGGGATGGGCAGATGGGGGCCCTTATCGTCTTTGAGTCATGCCACGGCGTGCTGTAATAGGGGGGGCAATAATAGTGGTGGGAGCGGGGACAAGTGTGACACAGTGGGGCAGGTCGTGAAGCTCCGAACGGATTGAGGTGCGGCAGGGGGCTGCAGTATCTGTTATGGGAGAGGGGTTGGGTAAGCCAACACTGAGAAGTGTGACTGCTGACAAGTGAGAGTCTAGCTGAGCGCCAAGAGCAGAAATTGCACAAAGGGCGCCACATAGGGGTGGGATTAGGGTAATCTCTCCAGTGGAGAGGTCGTCAAGGCCAGCGGGGGAGAGGGTGGGGACCTGAGAAGATGAGAAGTTGTTGACTGCCTTGGTCTCGTCAAGGAAGGAGGACAGGAACCTTAGAAGAGGGGGGATGTCCACCTTGGAGGCAGTGGCTGAGGGTGGTGCGGGAGCATAAGCGAAAAGAGGGGGTGGGGGTGACCGGCTTGCACCATGACCAGGCTTAGGGCACGCAAGGACAAAAGCAAGGAAAGGTATGGGTGGGATCGTGTGAACTAAGTATACTTTTGACATGGTGGTACCAAATGTAGGGGCAGGAAAATTGGAGAGGCGAAGCCTGTTCTAACTACAGGTCACCAAGAGGTACATATATAGTCACTCTTCCCTCAGCCCTAACCCTGGTAAATTATACCTATCTGTCACACTCTCTACATGACTCATAATGAATCATACTATGCAATCCATCTGGTGACTCTAATTAATCTACTGTGCGACACGCAAACACCAATCACAACTCATCAAACATGTTATGTGCCTAAAAGTGGTCATATCCGCTCATTTTATGACTAATACCATGAGTCCTGTGCGAAAATCATTAGACCCTATAACCCCCAAAATGTGTATCATAACACGATGAACCAATCGTGACATAAGAAGGCCTGTACAGGTGATTATCAGGTGAAACCTTAGGAACATTAATTAGTCTTTGTGCAAAATATCACAATCTTTATGACTCATATATATAAATCATATGAAAATCCTTCTAGATTAGTAACTAATCATCACAATACCTAGGAAACTTTGTTAATTATAAACAAAAGGACCAATACCAGTGGTTACTACCAGTCGAGAATTCTTATAACAACTTAGTACCAATTCTCATACCATGTCACCTTTCTATGCAAACTATAAATTCTATCCACCAACTGAATGGATATAGGAATATGAACCCCAAAGTCTAGGGGCCTAGTTATACATGGACTGGTTGCAAACAGTATACCAACAGGCCAGAGTATAATAGGAACCAACTGCGGAAAATAAGTGCTAATATTATAACTGTAAATCCATGAAGCAACCTAATATCCAGGTTTGGGACTAGGTCTTGTTAAATTCGAAAAACATATACCGTTAGCTACCCTCAAGGAGGATTAGTCCAATACTCCACGGCTAGTTTAAGGTTAAGGAAAAGTGGAGATAATGCGCCTAAAAACTTGAACTGTCGCCCTCATAGAAGATGGAGCAGATATTTTATCTATTCCTTTTAGAACCCAATCTGATATCAAACCGACCAGGAAGTGAGCAACGTCTATGCCTGGTAAAAGGGATTGATTCTGATCTTCAATGGGAGATTGAAAGATTCGTGAAGAGAGCAATAAATTCATACACCATAAGAGTGAGTGGTCTCAACAGATACAAACCTGTGTTACGCTCTTTTGATATATGGACAGGAGTTTTGAGGACAAAAATACCGAGGAACCACCACACGAATTAGACTATGTATAGGAATTAGTAAAGGCTGTTCATAGGGAGAATGCAGAAATGCCAAAACTGACAGATGTTGAAGGACAAGGAAAGGTTTTTCCTAGTATGGTAAGGTAAACGTTTTAGGTTATTTACCCTATATGTAACAGGCGCTAGCCTCTGTGAACATTTATACAATAGAGCCTAAGCGGTAGCCTGCTATAGCTTAGGTATCTAAGGGAGGCCTGCTGAGAGGCGAGGGCAAGGACAGTACAATAGTGTGGTTTCTAGAGTGAAGGGTAACAGAACGATTGCTGTTCAACCTAGTGTATTCACTGTCTAGGCATCTGTCTGAAGGCTGATGTCTCCAAATTGCTAGGTGACCACTCCTAAATACTAGAATTATTTCCTCCCAGAGCTGGGCCTCAGGAAACCCATAGCCTCTGGGATTACAGGTAGTGTACAGCTACCGGAATCCTGTGGCCGGGCCGGAGTCCTGGAAAGCTTGGGGCTTTACCAAATACTCCCTCTATCCTTCCCCAGGAATAAATGAGCTGTTTCTTCCCTTGGAACACGTGGGGCACAATCATGCTGATCCTCCTAAGCATACAGTAACCAATGCACCGGAATCTAGAGAATCCAGTAATGAATTCAAATACAACTGAAATCAAATCAAAATAATGTAAACTGACCAAGGAACGGCTAACAAGAGTGGTAATAGAGTTACCAGAACATGGTCACATGTTACACTTAAAAGTCAGATTCAAAAACGGACTTGCATTATTTGTGAGGTTAATTTGCTGAAAAGCGCAGGTAACCTTGGAAAAGCAATTCGAGATGACGGCGCGAAGGATTGTGATTATCTGAGATACAGGAGATAATGAACTGGACTCCAGCACGGTTTTCGGAAAGACATTAAGCTTTGATACTACTCATACCACTCCGGCCCCATAGTGTGCTCCGCACTACAGACGCTGCGCCTATGGCAATCAATTTACTATAACGAAAATCCAAAGGTTCCTGCCCATCTTTTAATAGAATATATGTTGATATCTTCCACCGGACCAGATTACGTGCATTGGGTATATCAATAGGTGTTTCGACCCGATTGGATGTCTGATATCTTCCGGACAATCATATGCAAGATTTCAGGGATGCCGGTAGTTTCCACATAGGTCACCAGCCAAGTTAGCCATATGGAGGTCTCATAAACTATTGGTAAAATCCAGGATTGACTGCCTAGGTTCAAGCAGCAGAATAAGGAACAAGATCTCTAGTTGACAAATGGTTCTCATTATCATAAAAAAACATTTTTCAGACATGTAGATAACCTATGAGGGGGGAAAGATATTCTCTGAGTCAAATACTTGTCTCACTTATATTTGAAGGAATAAAAGAATTAAAAGGGTTTATAAATGTATGGAAGTTAGAGGTAGTCTGCCAACTCTGAGACGCGGGATATACATATTGAAGTGCCTCTATTACTTTAGGTATCATCCAGTGACGTACAAGTGATCTTATTAATCTGATAAGTTTTACTCAAAAACCTTTATCACTTTACCCACGAGCCTTCATATACAATCTCTGTCTATTACCAAAAATTAAACCCCTAGCCAGATTCACCTGTCCCTAAAATTGACAGTAGATATTTTTCCAATTCGTTTCATATCTATATTCCTTACTCTAATATTTCCTTATATTTCTGATCTAATATTTCTAGTTTTAATTAAAAAACTACGGATATTACTACAGCTAGAATATAGTATACTCTTAGTTATATTTGATAATAATGATGGGGAAATAATACTTATTTTTCTCATTTTGTGTGCAGGATTTCACGGTTAACTACCCATGTATAGTGACCTTTTGCATGTCATATATCAGGTATTATCTTTCAGTTTGTTTCATTCACACCACTCCATAATACGCATATTATATTTTCATGTCCTTTGTAGTTTTTATGGGTCAAAGATGTTTGCACATATGTTACTTACAATATTTTCTATATTTGTGACATAGGACAAGGAGGGTACGCAGCAGAATAAATAGCTAGTTGCCACCTATATGGTTTATTTAATTAAGGCAAAGAATTACTACCAATCTACCTTCATACTACTATATAACTAACTTGGATGCTAGACTTGACAAGATTATTCTCAAAATGAGTGAGAATTCATGATTCCACATACAACCTTTTCAATTGACTATTAAACTAGCTATATTCTGTTAGCGCCAAGTATACCAAAGTCCCAGGATTCTATATAAATCATTCTGGGAATGTTTCAAATCGTTTCATCCTGCCATCATGACTCTGCGCCACTTAGCCTCTGTGTATACTTAACATTTGAATTAAACTGGCCCTTCAATATGCCCATTCTCGAAATTGTAGGGATGCAGAACCTCTCTGAATTCTATAAAATGCATACTAGGATAGTTTCAAATACTTTTGTCAACTTCTCAGCGGTGCTATTAGTTAAGCCTGTGTGTATACTTGACTCTCCAGTTAAATAGCACACCAATTAGCCACCCCCAGCATATACTTTGTATATATGAATGTCTCAGAATTTCATATAGATTCTACTGTAAAAGATTCAAAAGGTTTAATTAATTTCTCAGGGTAGTTATTTTTTACACCCAAGTGTAAACTTAACTTTGCGACCCTATTTCACAGTCAGCCATGCTAGCATCATACCTAGGTACCCAAATCTTTCAGAATTACATATTTATTATTTTGTGAGTGTCTCAAAATCCACACCCACTATTATGCTATTCTGCGTTCCTTTTGTTGGAAAAATATGTTATTACATTCTATGTAGTCATTTGTGTATGTGAGTCATGTAACACATACATATATGACGAGTCATATGTATGGCTAGATTTCAGGTAATATGGAGATGAGTATATATATTTCGGGTTTTCTCCTCATGTATCCTTGCAACTCAGTAGCGCAATAATGGAATCACAGCTTTTTAGTCTACAAGATACTGCATTCAAATCTCAGGGCCGCCTTATTAAATATAAGATACAGCCTTTTATAAGCAATATTTTCAGGTTATAAGCCCGGGTTAGCAAGACTTCCGCAACCCAACTATATACCACTTGACAAAAACTGTTTATACACTAAAACACTACTACTGGTACCTTCCACACACATATCCTGCCTCTTGTCACTCTAAGAGTGACACAGACGACTACTATAGACAACACAACGAATTTCACTACAGCAACTGCAACAACACTCACCCTCTCCTCTAAAGTTGGACCAACCCTTGTTGCGAAAATGAACGTTGGTACATAAAAAGATATTTGGTCTATCGAAAGAAGCATCTTGCAAGAGCCACGATTATCAAAATACCAACAACATGAAGATAGTAAAATCTGGTAACAAATGCCACATACCTACTACGACGTACCTGAATACCCAATATCCGAAATCGAAGCAAAAGCATTACATTTTCCACAGGATTTAGCCAGTGACGAATAACCCGCTCATATCAACCCTACATTAATTATTGACAGTCCTGGTTGTGGGAGATAAAGACCATGGCCCATTAATCATCACAAAGAAACGAACATAAGCCCATTCTGTAGTGACGAATTTCTATTTCAGCTTCAGTACTTCGCAATGAAAAGGTTGTACAGTTGTAGAAATATCGGCAGACCTAACCCGTTTCCTCCCAACACCAATATGAACAACAATAGATCTATCACACGTTAACAGCTAAACTGTCCATCGAAGACACCGCACCAACAGACTCCACACTTGGACGATTGTCCCTTCTCCTGAAACACTATCCAAAATTGGATGAATAATGGGACTATCAGTCATAGTCACAAATGTGGAAAACGGCATTCAAGGTATGCGATTTATGGGATATGGTCGACGGTTCAACAGAAGAACCAGAGCCAGAAGACGAAGGAACCTCCTCCTCTAAAGAGAATAAGGACTGGAATTAGCGAAATGAACTAGCCAAGTTCTTCCAATACCAGGCAGCACGCAGCTAGGCAGCTGATATCACCTGCTACAACTTGGCCTCTGAGGGATGGTAGTTACTAAGGGACCAGTTTGACAAAGAAACACCATCTACAAACCGAGTCCTTCTTGAAAACATCTTCACCAAACTCACACCTGGTAAAAACATCTCCGAACATATCTTCATCTATGAAAATACCTGGAACTGCCTATCCCAAAGATGCTCAAACGTGAAAGGCAAAAAGGCTGATGACCTCTTGACCAAGTTAATAGCAGTGGTTCACTCTGAGTCTACCAAAGGAGCTTTGTTCCTGCTTTCGATAAAGAAGCAACATGGAGATCTATGTGATAGTCTGGCTGACATGGAGATAACCGTTATGTAGACATAAGGGAATTCTTTGTTAGCAGAGCAGCAGAAAAAACCGAACAAAGGGAAGATGCAAAAGTGCTGTTCATACTAAGGAAACAAATAGGAATGAAATTCTGTTCCTGGTGTAAAGCACGAGACAAGAAGAGTGATCACCATAATATCAAAGACTACCATGGTCTCAAAAGAGAGAAGGAGAGAAAATTTCGAAACAAGGGACCAAAATTGAGAAACATTACCGACGCTACGGTTACCGTGTTGATGACTAAGTCTCAGCAAACTGCGAAGGAAAGCGATAAGAGGATGACAATTAATTGGCTTTGTGATTCGGGAGCCACTGACCATATATCACCAAACGAAGGTGAATTGCTAAACCTATCCCACCTAATGCCAATATAGTAACGGCGGATGGCATGACTGATCAAGCAACCAGAACAGGAGACATTCAGATCCCTGTGAGACTGCAGGACGGATCCAGACATACAGTTCAACTCCAAAGTGTGCTGTATGTACTATCGTTTCAATACTCCCTAGTGTCTGAATCAAGAATTGATGATATTGGAACAAGAGTAGAAATTGAGAAAGGAGAGAGTAGATATGTGAAGAATGGAAGGATATTCATGGTTGTGGAGAAAAAGGACATGCTGTGTTATATATGGTCATATAATGAGAAGGCTCTTATGACACCTTATGAGGAAAGACACCTGGCACTTGGTCATCCTAGCACTATTCGAGATTGCTATAATGACATATTGCCAATTCCCCAACCTCAAGACTTTAACTGTAAAACTTGCAAAATGCAAAAATCAACACATAGTGTGCCACATGGAAAAGATATTGAAAGAAAGAAATCTTTCGAGAAAATCCATTCAGATCTGAGCGGTCGTATATCAGTCCTAACCTTTGGAAAAACAGAATATTACATGACATTCGTTGACATCTGTTCCAGATACTGTTGGCTATACTTGCTAATGTCAAAGAACGTAGCTGAGAATTCAATAAAAGATTTCTGGAACCTCATACATACACAATTCGAAGTACGAATCAAACGTCTCCAAACCGATAATGGAACAGAGTCTATAAACCAGAAACTATCCCAGTTCTTAAAGGAAAAAGGTAAAATCTATACCACATCACCAGTCTACAATCCTCAATCAAACCGTGTTGCCGAATGAATAAATCGTACCCTGACAACGATGGTACGATGTATGTTGCCGGCCGATCCAAAATTTCCCTAGGGGGAAGCAAATTTTACTGCTGCCTGCCAATACAACATACGATTGTATTCCACGATAAAGCCAACACCTTTAGAGCACCTATATAACCAGACCAAACATTAACCACCTCGGTCCTTGGTTCACATCTACGACAGTACACATTCCTTCAGAAAAGAGAACCAAGTTGGTCCTACAGCTGAAGAAGGTTACTTAGTAGGCAACACCTCTAGTCCTACAGTATATCCGATTTACATACCAAAATGACATACAGTGAATGAAGTAAGAGATGTCAGGTTTGGAATAATGAAAGGAGTGTCATTTGAATATCATCAAGAAAATACTGCTACATTTCCGGAGAGAGAAGCCATTTCAGAAAAGGAAGAACAACATGAAAGTAATCCTCCAGTCGAATACGAAGACCGTACAGAAGAAAAACAGGTACCAAGTGCATACCATGATGAACCTGGGAGACGACTATCAACTCGCACCCGAATCTAAACCACCAAAGGTCTGGAATATCGAAAGGACCTAGCCAAAGTGAGGCTCAAGCACTGGAATGCCAAATTGAAAAAATGTGATGAAACATTCAAAAGCTAAAAGCGAGGCGATGCAGGGAAAGATACACCTGAACAAGTTAGTCTACAACATAAGCTGCAACGCACAGCGATCCTAGACAAAATTTGACAACAACAGTCTGCCATGAGTCAGGAATCCTTCCACGGACTCTCCTACTACATGCCTGACCCCACAAGCTACGCAGAAGCAATGTAGTCAGAAGAATAGGCTGAATGGCAGATAGCAATGCAGGAGGCAATGGATGTTCTGAAAAGTAGAAAGGTGGGGGACGAAGTCGACAGACCTAATTCCAAATGAGTTCTCAAGGACGATGGGTATATAAAACAAAGGTTAAAACAGATGGAACTATTCAAAGCCGAAAATGGAGATATTGTGCCAAGGAATTCTGCCCAATACCAGGGGAAGACTTCAAAGAAGTATATGCCCCTATAGCACTCCTAGAATCATTGCGGGTATTGTTAAGTCTGGCAATCAAGAGAAGATATGTCCTATGACAACTAGACATTAAGAGTGCATTTCTGTATGGCAACATAGACTACGAAGCATATCTAGACATTCCTGAAGGGTACCACATACCGGGGCTGGTGTTGAGGTTATGGAAAGCAATCTATGGGCTTAAACAATTTCCACACCTATGGTATCAACATCTTACGCAATCCTTAGAAACGATGAACCTAAAGGGTACCGACTTCCATCCATGTATCCTAATTACAACAGAATTATATTGTTGTATATACCTTGATGACATTCTCATCACCGGCATCCCCTTCAAAGTCAACCCGTGTGTGGACAAATAACGATCCCGCTTCCAGTGTACCGATTCTGAGGAAGGATCTATGCTACTCGGTGTCCAAATCACCGGAGTTATGACTTGTATCAAGCTATACCAGGAAAGATATATAGCAGAAATTCTTGCACGATTTGGTTTGACAGATGCAAATGAAGCCAAAACCCCAATCGAAGCACAGTCACCACTTGTTAAAGCTACTCCTGATGAAGAACTCTGCGACAAGAAAACATACCAATCAATAATAGGATCCTTGATGTATGCTGCCATCACTACCCGAGTAGACCTCGGATATGCGACCGCCTTCCTCTGTCAGTCTACATCCAACCCAACAAACACCCACCTAACTCCTGCCCAATGAGTTCTTCGCTGTCTAAAAGGTGTAAAGAACAAAGGACTAAGCTTCCGACATGCTAAAGAGGCTCTGCCTCTAGAGGTCTACAGCGACAGTTCCTATGCATTGAGCCTCGACGATGGAAAATCCTTCACTACATTAATTATACAGACTCATGGGCATACAGTTCTGTGGCGCTCCAAGAAACAACGCATAGTAGTTTAATCACCAATGGAAGCTGAATACGTGTCACTGTGATTTGCGGCAAGCGAGAGCGTTTGGGTTAGACGAGGGTTAAAGCAAAAGGGCATCACAACAATGGCGGTGGTATATTGTCATAATACAGCTGCAACAAGTCTGGCCATGAACCATGGAGTCTCAGGACGAACCAAATACATCGATGTCCGGTGCCATTCTGTTAGAGAGCTTAATGAGAAAGGAGATATTCAACTAGTTAGAGTTTAGTTGGAAAACAATGTATCGGATCTATGTACTAAGTGATTATCGTGGATATCATTAAAGAAATTACTGTTGAAGATAATTTGGAAACGTATGGGAAGTGTTGGAAAAATAGATTATCACATTCTATGTAGTCATGTGTGTATTTGAGTCTTGTAACATATACACATATGACGAGTCATATGTATGGCTAGATTTCAGGTGATACGGAGATGGGTATATATATTCCAGGTTTTCTCCTCCTGTCTCCTTACAACTGCGTAGCGCAATAGTGGAATCTCCGCTTTTTAGTCTACAAGATACTGTGTTCAAATCTCTGTGCCGGCTTATTAAATAGTGAGTCAGCCTTTAGATCCTGCAATTTTTTCACCTATCCCCAAGCAATCTCTGTGCCTTCTACCAAGTTTCTAGTGAGGGTCCTTTTAGCCTTTTGTTCATATCCTTCTTAAAACTGTTTTCCTAGATTTTCAATCTCTGCATTTATCTGCCTGTTCCCTCTGGCAGTTTACACACTTTAGACTCCCTAATAATCTATTCTTTCACCATATTTGGAATATGACCTCATTATCTGCTACCTTCTTACCATGAATTATCTGAATTTTATATAATTCATACTTTCCCTCTCATTATTTGTATAAACTTTATCAAATATCTCTTTCCCTTGCTCCTTTTAATAACATTCATAATATCCCTCTACTATGTACTTTCTGCTTTCAAATTGCATTTCCCTTGCATATCTTTGATCTATCTCTTTGAAAAGCTGGACCTGATGACATTACCTTTATCTTAAGTCAATTTGTACATCATCCTTGTTACAAACATCACTACCTACATTTATTATATCAGGTAGCATTCTTGTATCTAATACAGATTCAAAATAGGCGTTAGTTAAACACTACCTAGCTCCTCAGGCGTATCTACTCCTCCCATTTGTTCTGGTATAATATTTGAGTATTGTTAGGAATAAAACAATGATTGCAGTTAGCATATTTGTCTGAAACTGTAGCAATCATTGTGAAATATGGACTATGTTGAGAAAGCAGGATTTAGGTTACAGGTACCATATGCCTTTTGAATAACCAAATATCCAGAGACTACAGGTACCAAGAGAGAAGGGTATAATTAAAGGTCTGGGTAGTTGACTCTAAGCTAAAGCAAATTAACTAGTAGTAAGGTTTTCTATGATGTAGCCATTTCCTAGCCAGGCTCCAATAAGGTATATTGAGGAAAGAAGATAATGCTTTGATACTGCAATATTTAAAAATTGGACAAAATATCTTATTGTTACAGGGTAGCCAAATCGTTGCTGTAGAATTGCCTAGGCCGTTCTTGTATCGAGATGGTTGTTGAACTGTCAGGAAAGCTCTGTTAAGGAATAGGTTAAAAGGTTAAGGTATTCTAGAAAGATTGAAGTTGTTTTAACTAATAACGGAATATATTTTTAAGGTCTGTTTTCTATTGCTTGATGATCCGTTAACTACCAGGGAATGCCAATTATTTAAATACTTTTCCTGGTACTTAGGTTGGCCATATATATGAAGTATCCTCAGAGACTTCTGTCATGGTCTAAAAAGTACAAACAGAGTTTGACCCTGAAGATGTATGACCACCATCACAGCAAATAATCCCGTGGACTATTTTTTTATCTGTGGGTGTCAAGTACTCCACCAGTAGATAGTCTTCATTCTGTTTACCAAATCAACTAAGTTCCACTTAATGTTCCCCATTTGCGAATATCCTATGGAATACCAGCTAATCAGTCAGGATGACCGTCATTCTTGCATATATGCACTGAGGTGCATATGCATCCCGATTATCAAGAATCTAGAACATGTAATAAAACCTCCTGGATGAATTACTTTATCATCTTTCACTAAGGCTGAGAAGTTCTGGATAGGATCCTACTTCTTGCCAGTGTAGCTTGTAGTCTATATCGTCACCTCACGGTTCTATATACGATAATATCTTTATGCTCAAAGGTCTAGTACCATATCGCATATGTATAATACTTCTTTCATATTTGATTCAGTTTAAAGTTACTGTATTTGCAAGTTATTCAAATTGTACATCACAGTCTTCATCGACTAATCCTGTGTCTCTAACTAAGAACATATGGAATGAGGAAATTTTCTATTTGTAGGATATTGGGCCAGTCTAACTTTGTGAATTGTTTACCCTAACCATATAAAGTAGAGTTAGATTGTGTATTTATCATAGAGTTTTCATATAACTTATGGCTTGAAACAAACACTGTTCCATAGTGTTTTAAAGCATGCAGAATATTATCCCTTCTGAGGAATTAATTATCGTACCCCATGTGCCAAACCGTAATTTATATAGTAAACAAATATTCATCCCAAACTGTACAAATTTTAAGCAAGTAGTAGTCACTTGAAATATCAATAAGTTATTAAACAGCAGTGGTAGACTATATCATGAGCCTTGCTATATCTGAGACTTATGTTCTTTGGCTCAGTATCAACTGGAAGTAAGTAACTGCACAACTAAGTTCTAAGAAAACTCTTTCAATCAAATTAAACTATTTTAAAAGGCTAATTGATTGCCCTGGTAGAATTCACTATCCTCCTACTCTAAAGTACTATCAACAAATCAAATCACAAATGTGCCTAACTGTAATAGGAATTGAATATACATTATTTCTAGAATTATATACATTCTTTTATCCATTAATGTGACCTAATGCACTATCGCAAGATAGTTGAAATATGTAACAGTTATATAATAGAGGCTAAAAGGTAGCCTGCAAGCCCTTTGGTATCTAAGGGAGACCTACTGAAAGGCGAAGAGAAGGAGAGCAGAATAAAGGATTTATAGACCAAAGGGGAACAATAGGATCGCAATTCAACCAAGTGTATTCACTGTCTATGCATCTGTCAGAAGTCAGAGTTCTCCTCCAAGATAGGAGCCCGTGCTTGTCTACATGATATCTTCCAACAAAGAGCTGTGGCTCTGGAAGCCCACAGCCAATATCATTAGTGGTAATTGTACAGCTACCGTTATCCTGTGGCAGTGCTAGAGTCCTGGAGACCCTGGTCCATTTCCACAATACTGCCTCTATCCTACTACCGGAATATATGACCTGTTCCTTCCCTTAGAACTCCTAGAGCATAATACTGATGATCCTCCAATGCATACAGTAACCTGAGCTCCCAAATCTAGAGATTTTGGTAGGGAAATCAAAAATAATAGAAATAAAATACAATGAACATGAACTGATAAAAGATAGGCTAATGACAGTGGTAATAGAAGTATCAGAATATGTACACATGTTACAAAACCCAGCACAAAGTAAACCAAGTATTACATGATACTTGACACTAAGCATAAAATAATTTAGGTATCAAATAATACTCATAACTAAACCAGTAATTAACTAACACTTTACTAAGACTGCAAGTACCCACCAGGTTTACCATCCTTTACTAAAATACTAATACTATTAATACTAATAAGATAAAAGACCGGTTTCCCAATAAATCAATTCTAAACCCAATTTTATTATAATACCTAAGTTCGATTAAAACTAAGTACTGATAGCCTCACTAACATCAAATACTACAGGGTTATCATAATTGGTAATCACGTAGGGCTTCCGTAATTGATAGTTCTCATATTTTACACAGCAATATCTTACTAGTCCTGGGTTCTGTGTCTAAATCCAATATCATATCAGCAAAAATCAATCTGCGTCTGATCCGCTGGTGTTGCGCACAGAGGCTAGCTGAATCAAATCTGGGTCACCTACATCTATGGTGTCCTGAGTTGCGTCGCAATGCCCTCCCACATCATAGGCATTGGGTATTCCGTTGCAACACTGGCTATACGCCTCTGCGTTCTGGGTTCCCAGGCTTCGCTTCTTCCTTCTTGACGCAATATCACGTCACAATAATGTCTGATATACCACTTAGATCTTCTTCTTCTTGCTTTTCTTTCCTGAGGACACAGATCTCACGCCACTTCTTCCCTACATCTAGATGCATTTTGCTTGTTATTAAATTTGTCTATATCGACCATGCCCCATGCCCGGCCAGAGCTAACCTAACAATCTTATCAATCTTGAATCTTATCTCATGGCTTCAAAACTCAGCTAGTAATTGCATAATAGGTTTTTATTTTATTTCTGAGCAAAGGCTTCTAGATACATATAGGTCATGTCCCCGGGAAAAGAACCCACTTACCGGGGACGTCCTAGTCTACAATGGTGGCACCCTGTTTAAAGCTAGATCCTACGGTAGCGACAGCACAAATAGACTGCAAGCAATATTCACAAGAGGTAAAGATAATGAGGTTCGAATCAAGTTATAAAACTTTATATCATTAAGCCAGAGGTTCACTCAATTCAGGATCTTTGGGAGAGGATCCTTAGATTTTAGAGTTGAGTGCCGATCCTATTTATTGAAGGAAAATTATGAAAGCCATCAACACCTAACCTAACCCTGAATCATTCTTGAGCACCATCTCCACTCAAGGCTAACAACTTCGGGCACCTATAGAATTATCTGCTGTAGCCTTCGTATCGTTCAAATAAGTAGAGTCACATTAATCCGATTGGCTTTCTGCATTGCATCTCAATTATGTCTGCAGGAGAGAAAAACATTTCTCTTCGTTGTCTTGTCAGTGGCCCTCTGTCAAGCCTGCATGTGACTCATTATTTATGTTAAGACACAGTTGCCCTGCAGCAGTTCCATTTATACAAACATGGTAGTAAACCTTATCTACATTGCCTATCATCAGCTTTTCTTATAACTACTTAGTTGCCCCGGCGAGTGGCACTACTGTGTTGGCTAAATGGGCGCTACCCATAGCCAATGGTTGGTTAACCACCTCAGCCTTGATAAGACAGAATGCTCGCCGAGTCCTATAACGTCGCTTAGTTATGGTCTGGTCCTTGGACATTTGTTGCTTTTAACAGTAGAGATTTAGCCAAATGAACTTCTGTTCATTCCAGACTCCCAGATAGCACTCTAAGGGACTCCCATAGCTTCCATTGGGATCTCAGGTACCTAGGGTACACCATGAGGGCCATCTTGTGTCAATACTAGCAACTTGCCATGGGTTGGCCGCTGCCTACCAAGTTATATACCCTGTGGACATGATTACTCGCCTGAACCGTTGTAACCTTTATGGAGTTATAGAACCAACTCCAGCAGCCTGGCTTTGTTCGCATTTTATCAACTGTCACACTTCGCCATCTATCACAGAGGTAGTTTACCAACTTGCTCCCAAACACCCACTGGTGTCTTTTATGATCTTTCGCATTTCGTGTAAGATTGAAGGTAGGGTAACTTGGGATCTACAATTCTATACGTGATCCATAAGGTAGGGTAACTTGCCCCCAGAATGGCCCAAATCGCATCAAAGTCAGCGTAAAGTACATTTGCTCCAAACTGGCTTATGTAACCTCATACTTGTTTACCAACGATTTTGCGACCATGGTATAGCTAGTTACACGTACGTAACAGGCTAGATGGGTTACATATTGCTTAAAAATGATTTCCTACAAAGCTGCAGTTACCCTGCCTAATCAGTTACCCTGTCTATCTTGGCCGCATGGTTTCCTGTCTAACAGAGTTACCCTGCCTAACCATGATCTGGGGTTACCCTGACCAGTGTCGTTACCCTACCTGAGTAGTATTCCTGGTTACCCTACCTAAGTGTGGCTCTAGGTTACCCTGTCCAGCTAAGGTTACCTGCCTAACTGAGTACCAAGTTACTGATACTCAGGACTGTATACCACAGGTTATTATGCCGCTAGGCAGGCTTATGATACCATACCTCTCTGAGTCTACACAGGGTCTTTGGCTGGGCCCAGGTTCGGTATGTCATACAAACTGATTTATGAGACCATTACATAGGGTCAGAAATCTGACTACTGGACACCTCCACCATTTGGAATCTTTCACCCGGGATTTGTAAAGTGTGAAATGGCAAACCATGGTGACAGCCTGCCCATAGTAGGGTCGCGATCTCCTAGTATACCTTGTGGAACATGAGTAAAAGCATTTATTTATTAACAAGCCAGCACCGGTCGGCCTCTGGGATCTGATATGCCAGCCTCATATTTGTTCCTGTCTTGACTATTGTAAATTCTCGTCGACCTTCTCTGGACTGCACAGTCACATGGTCATGTGTATCAGATGTGCATCCTGCCTTCACTGCACTCAGCATCAGAAAACCTGCGACATAGCTCATAGTATCAACGATCAGGCAGACCTGTATTTTCAGGAGTGCAACAAGCTTTGCCTTCAGACGGCCCCTCAGCTCACTATTCATCACTTCTGTTACTCCCTGTACCCAAACCCTATCTTTGTAACTATCCTAGTGCCTTAAATATAGTGCGCCAGTGCATCTTGTAGGGTGGAATTCGTATACCTTAGTTTATAGGAATGCTAGGACTCGGATATCGAGTTTTGTTAATAGTTCTAGCAGAACTCATGGAAGAATCGCATGATCTTCAGGTTTGTGGTCTTCTGGAGGTAGGTGATCCCTGCAATATATGATACATTCTCGACTAAACTCTCAATGTGAATACCAGAGACCTGTGTCAAATCGATGGCAGTGTACACCCCACTACAGTGTTCTTGCAAAATCTCTATATGGCAGACCAGTATGTCTTCTAATTCAGTTGTTCTATTTTGATACTTCAGGACGTCGACTATGAGATTAATGCCACAATGTTCTACATATTCAAGGTTTAGCAGTCGGATTCTAATCGTGTGCTAGCGAATATAGCTGTGCACGATTTGGCATCCCTGATCCTACTTATTATAATGTCGCTATCTATCCTTGATAGGTTGCTTATATGTCATCTCACCAAACTAGGTAAAATACCTTGGAATGTTGCCAAACTGGCCTTTATGATCACTAAAGTACCGGAGTAGAGGTATCTTAATAAAGTTGCAATGTGATTCACTCTGGATCAGGTACATGCACTGGTCGTTCACAACTTCGCGGTTATTAAAATGGAACCAGCACTATTTTGATTGCGCTACTGGCTTGTTCATCTGCATTCTCTGATGCCTCACATACCTTTATTGCTTGTCTGCGGTAGCACGTATCCATTTAGACAAAAGAAACTTCAAACATATATCTTTCGTCTTATCAAATAAGTCTAGATAATAAACATTAAAAGTCGGGTGTCCGGTGTTTGGCTTCGGTATTGAGTGAGCATATTGAAGTTGGCCATACTCTGCCGCATCGGAGAGAACCCAGAAAAGGTACTAATTATGACCTATCTTTTTGGAGCATTGTCATGGCGTGAACTCCCAAAACACACCCCTCCAGATTCCTCATTTTATTCCCATGCCACAGTTTGACCATGCGGTAGGATTTATCATGCACCAAAAGTCCTCTGAATAGCGGTAATGCCTTCCAAAGGTCGTTAAAGCTCTTGAATCATCACCGTTTCTATAGTAATAACTCGATCTAGTCCATCATGTGCTTATATAGCCCGAGATAAACCACATGTAGCATATCTGGTTATGAAACTCAGAAGTAGGAACTTAGTGATATCTGTGAAAAACCTTTTGTCCCAAATTGATATCAAATGCGTCAACCCTGACGTGTGCATTGTCTGACCTGGAGCCTGTCAACTGATTTTCAGGTTCATATCTAGCGTAATCTCGTGCTCGATACCTGCCGACATTACCTCCTAATTGCACGCTTTGTTACTCATATGCCAAGCATACCTTGGATTTTATCCAGTGTAGAGCCACGTTTTCCATGAGGTCCTCAATCCACGCAGAAAGGATCGGGAAGGACTGCGGAACATTCCTATCAGCACAATCAATTGGCACGCTGTCAAGCGCCATGTCTGGTCAGCAGGCAAGGATGAGTTCAAATACATCTTGAGGTGTATCAGATTTCATTTGTCTCTGGTGTTCCTCAGCTTTGGAGGACCATGCGAATTTTGATTGAACAGGCAATAATCTAAGAAGTAGAACAGCCATTGATGCAGGGATGTTGCGCAGGGCTGACGGAAGATTTCTTAGTATAATGTAAACAAGCAACGCTTTCTTGTCACAGGAGACGTTGCTGCGCTGGGTCTGATCATACATCCTAATAATGTGAACCAGAGTTGAGCCTAGAGGTAGTGTCTCTTATCATCGGTCAATTAGGGCATTCTGTAAAACAGGTTAGAACACTGTACTTGAACGTCACACTACCTATCCCCTGAATCCATTTCTGCATATATCCTTTTTCCATTGTGGTCATATTTGTTCCACGGGTGTAGACCAGGTCATCACAGTATGCGATCTGGAATAGAAGATATCTGACACAATTAAGGAAGTTGCAGTAGAAAAATGGCAATTGTCTTACGCCATCTGCCACCTGTCCTTCGAACCATTCCCGTTTAGGACTGTAAGGATCTTAAGACTAACAGTGTAGCTCCGTCATATGCATAGAGCCATAGCCAACCGACGCAGGATTTCGATGGCCACTTGAGAAGGATTGATTGATTTGTGACTTCCATACTTTACCCTGAAGGAGCCAAGATGCCAGTTTGAACTCCTCTGGACTTGGAAATGGTACTCATGGGTCCTCGCTCAAATTGCGGTGTTATAACTAGAACCTGCTGACATCACGAATTTCTTTCCCAGCTCTATCATAATGCGTCTAATTCCCTCATGACACAGGTGCAGACTCGTCGACTACTTCAGTATCGGATACGTGAGCGCACTGTTTTTATTAAATGCATCCCACGAGCATCCAGAGGGATTCAACTCCGATTCATAGTAGTAGTCGGGCTCTTCCCATACATTGTGCTGCCTCACAAGTGATGCATATTTTACACTGGACGATAGGCAATATCCACCTCTGCATGTCCAGTCCCAAGGTGTTTCATATATGCACTTGACTGGAGGTATTTACGCCAGTTTATTAGTCACTTGCTAAGCATCGTTGGTGTCAGAAATATCTGATTTGTGGAATTTTTGTGTAGATTAAGGGCACCGCTATATTTAATATTAGCCACAACACTAGTGTATCACATGCAGGGCCATTAGGCTGTATCCTCTGAACCTGAACTAGCCATTGATTAGGTTTAGCACAGGCATTACCTGGGGGCAGCTATGGATTCGTTCAGGAACATAGACCGTGCACTTGAATATTGTGTTTCAAGCATGACCGACACAAAGTTCTGTCCTTGAGGGTGACTTATGTTTTTTCAGAACCAATCTTGCAAAGAATTCCAGAATCTTTCAAACGCCCTACAACATCTGTGAGTTGTATAGATAATGTGATCTCATGATTGAAGGGAGCTAATACCAAATCCTATTAGATTTTAAATCATCCATGATGTCTTCCATATTCACCTTACTATTCTAGTATTCCCATGACAACAATCTACATTCACCAATCATTAATGGACATGGCGTAAAATATCAACAACGTTCAGTACGTCTAGAGGCTAAATGCAGGAGTGCAGTAGGCTCCGCCAGGGCAAACCTCTCAACTTCGGCCAATTTCATATTTTGAGGTAATTATCAAGGGACGTAGGAATCTTGTCAAAAGGAGCATTGCTGAGTATAAGACAGCCATAGCTGTGTCGATAAAGACGGAGGCATGGCTCTGTATTATTGATGGCGAGATGCTGTTTTAGATCAGGGAGTTGCAAGAGAGTTAACGGACCCCAGATCTTTGTTGAACGCATAATTCCTGAAGGTCATTGCCGGTATGAGGAGATTGCTCCCTGGATATGACCGACTCGCCATGGAATCCGCCGCGAATATTCTGGCTAGTATCTAGTTGATTGATGAGGCAGTCTTTGAACATATTAGTGACAGAGTAGCCAAGTTGAGAACCACGACTATGACTAGTACTCTGGGTCCACCTTCACTTGGCCAACCAGGAGTCCCTCTTGCACAGCTGATCCTGAAGGGGTTGTTACTTCCGGCGGGCAGTCCAGTTCAGCGGAGACTTCCAAATACAGGATCGATTGCAGGCACAGTTCCCCAGAACCCTGCCCCAGCCAATCACTCTGCTCCCTAATATCCTCCCCTGGTGTATGCGCTTGCTCCCACAAACCCTCTTCCAGCACTAGTACTAGGTGCTCCTGCCCAACAAATCCTACCTAGAAGCGCAACCACCAGGTATACTTGGCCACCAAAACCCTCCCCCTGTATGCAGTATTGATTACCATTATTAATGCGGACAAGGCTAACGGACACTAGCAGGCCTAGTAAGGAGTTAGTTTGTGTTATGGTTGATTTCAAGTATGGTTATGTACTTATTTTTTTTTATGATTGGTTTCAAGTATTGCTTGATACTTGATTCGTTTTATGTTAGGTTTCATGTATTTGGTTCATACAGGAGATGTTTTAGGTTTTGTATTATGTATCGTGATGATACATATTTTGGTTGCTGCACCGTTTATGTGCATGAGGCATATGTTTGACCGGAGGACTTTACAAGCAGAGCTTGGTTATGTCCGTTGATTGGAAATCAAAGGAAAGAAGATGGAAAGCTTTAGAAAAGCGAGATCATGTATTTGAGACTGCCCCTCTGGAGCATAGACAGGGCAGACTTCTACAGATAGGGTTTTTCAATATACTTGGTTGAGCAGTTACTCTATTTCAGTTAGCACGAAACCCAAGCAAGTAAATTCAGGTCTTAGCGAGGCTGGCGATATAGTAATCAAAGGTGGTTAAACACCTTATCGATATCTCAACTAGTAGTAGACACTTGAAATCCGGACAGTTTGGGATCTGTGTTACTATCGTTATATGTTACTGTGACGCATTCCTCTTTGTGCCTGATATACCCATAGAGGCGTTACACTTTTTTAACTTCAACAAATAGTTCAGGTAGTAGGCAGAGGTTAGGAAAGATCAGGCTTGCACGCAGTTGCACAGAATGGGTGACGAGAGACTTCAGAGGAGGTCAGGTACGCAGATCCTGCCACAGGAACTTACCAAAAGGTCGGGCAGTTGGAGCACCAAACGCGAACAATAAATGGCATTGAGTTTCAAAATAGACGAAGCAGGAATACAGTTATCACAAGACCAAGTAAAGAAATTGCTTCTGGAATCAGCAAAAGACCTAGCCTAAGAAATAGCGAGAACTCCAGGAAAGTTCCTCAGTACGGCAAACGGATTGAAGCGAAAGCAACCAGCACTATCCAAGGAGATTACAAGCAGCTCAGACAGTGAAGAGAGCTCTGACAGCTCGCGTGATTCTGATGATATGTCGAATTCAGCACCTAGTAACGCGCCAGTGGCCAGAGAATCATCACCAGTAACTAAAGTGAAGCTTAGCATCAAGGTTCCTACACCAAAGAAGATCAGTGTCGAAGGAGAAGGCCTTTAGCCAGAACCATTCAATCATTGGTATTAGTCAGGCCAGTTATACCTAAGACTACATGTAGTCAACTCCAAAACAGACAAAGCAGCAAACTATAGGATACTGTACCCAGAAGGGAGAGCTCCAGATGCAGATTTCCAGGCGGCAGAAAACTATAGCGTAGACTTAAGCAGAGATCAGCTTACCGTTTGGTTAAGAGAACGATTCCAGTCAACCAGACAGCAGGATGAAGTTTACAAATAATTCCACTAGATTGAGCAGGTTTAGAATGAGAAGACACACGGCATCACATAGCTTGCTAGAGACCTGTTAATGTACCAACCACGACTACCAGAAGGCACCATTTCCAAATATGCCATCATCCAAAGGTTATTCCAATCTTTGCGCATAAGGCTAAGGCGAGCTGTTGTTTTATTATATGATTCTAGCGAAACATACCAGACGATGATAGCCTATTCAGAGAGAGTCAATGCAATCCTCCAGGATACAGGAGCCTATGGAAAGGATAAGCAGAAATATTGATACAAGGAAGACAAACCCAAAAGGACAACAAACCTCCATGGAAGAAAAAGAAATCAAGCAAAATAAAGACTCGTAGAGAAAAGGCAGCATACTTTCCCTGTGGAGGAAAAGGACATATGGCAAAGGATTGTCCCAACAAAAGTGACAAGGGCAAAGCAAAGACACCCAGAAGCAGACATCACCGAATTGAGTTGCAGAAGCCATAAGTGAAGATGAAGTACATGTCAACACTCAAGAGGTCGAGACCATTGCATCAGCACAGAATATGCTACCCGAAGGAGATTAGAGTCACACAGCATTGGAAGGAAGGATCCTGATTAATAGCAAACAAGCAAGAGTCCTATTTAATACAGGAACAATAGGAACAGACCTATTGAGCGCAACCTTTGTTACTACACATGGAATCCCATGTACTGAATAGGCATCTCCTGCATCTATTCATATGGCCAGGAAGGGGTCACGATCTGAATCCCAGAAAGAATCTAATATTAGCATACCAATTGGGAAGTTGAAGACTACAGGTAATAGAATGATGGTGGGAAACTTAGCCAAGTAGTATGCTTTGATTGGAATGCCATTCCTATCGCGAAACAAAGCATCAGTCGAATGTTGAAACCTGAGATTTCATTTTCCTGACGATGAGATATGGGTCAATTGCACACCAACAAGTGCAACAATTCGAGAAGCTGTGACGAGCACAGTGCAGATTATGGAACAATAACTGAAGGTATTCCCGGATCCGATTCAGGAAAGATTACCACTCTTAAGGAAGATCAACCACCGAAACTGATTGAAAGATTCAGAGATACTGAATACGATGCCAACATACTCAGTACAAGAAAAGTACAAGATTCAACTCAAGGCATGGCTGGACCAGAAACAGCTATATGGAGTTATCGCAAGAGTAGAAGTGCCATGAGCAGCACCGATATTTGTGTCAGTCAAAGGGAAGACAGATAGCAGGATAAGTGTCTAGTAGACCTTATAGTGAGAAATGACAATACTCAGAAGTATGATGCACCTATTGCTACCCAATGGGGATTACTCCATGCATTAGGAAGGACTCGATACAGACACACGATTGACCTAAGCGATGCCTACTTTAAAACCAGGGTTCACCATGACAATGTCAAATATATACAGTATCTAAACACTCTTCGGAGGTTTCGTCGGTAAAGTTATTATACAAGTAGACATGAAAGCACCACGAGCCTTTAGGATGATCATGTCAGATCTACGCACAGATCATAAAGGGGAATTTGTGTGGGTTCATATTGACGATATATTATATTCTCCGATACAGTGTCTGACTACTTGAAACACAATAAAGCGGTCTGTGACAGGTGGAAATAGCGGAGTTCATTGCATGCACAAAGAACTGGGATTTCTTTGCAAAGGAATTACAAGTGTTAGGCCACGTCATCGATTACAAGGGACTTAGAGCATCTACTAAAAAGATCACTAGGATTGAGGAGTGGGAAACACTGAATAATAAGAAGCAACTCAAGGGTTTATAGGATTGGTAAACTACATTAGGCAATTCCTAACACATGTCACCACGATAACAGCATGATCGATGGATCTTACCGGAAATGAGGAATTTGTCTGGACACCAACACATGATTAAGGCATCGAGAATTTGAATGAGATCGTCAAACAGAATCAGGTCATGAGACTGATCAACCACACCTTATGACAAAAGATATGGCTTTTTACGGATGCCTCTGAGTCATTGGTAGGAGCTTTGGTTGGACAAGGAGACAAACCTGAAGAGGCTGGACCTGCGGCATTGGACAGCAGGCAATTCACCCCCTCACAAATGAATTACGGAACTACCGATAAGGAGGCACTTGTAATTATGGATGCCTTAAACTCCATTGATCATATTCTTGCAGGGCATGAATTTACAATCATAACCGATCACTAACTATTAGTGTATCTAATTACAGCCAAGAAACCCTCACGCAAGCAGCTGTGGTGGCAAACCCATTTGGAAAAATACGAGGCAAAGATATGTTATAGGCCTAGAAAGGGAAACTAATTAGCAGACACCCTTTCCCGCCATCATGAGCAATTTGATCCAGAACCAAACTACGCTCAAGACCCTACCAACGATGAAGATTCCAACCATCACAACATACCTTTTACATCCTTAAATATGTCGCCCTTTGATCCACTTCCTGTTGAAGAACCACTTTTATCGGACAACTGTCATTGCTCTAATAGGGTGGGAAACGATGGGTGAGACAGAATTTCCATAGCGATTAGCGATCATTAGAGAAATCATGCGGCTATACGCTGGAGCGCATGCTATGATCATCATTGAACCATCCTTTAGGACGAGAAGCTTAGAGACAAGATAGTTCTACCCGTGCTATTTTCTACCTACCAAGAAAGGAATAGCATCTGGCTACCTGCGCAAGCGTTTCTGGACCAGCATGCTAATAGGAAATGTTTGAACGAACAACTAGGAGATATGAGTTCGGACTATATGAACCACTAGAGTCCTTACCAACAGCTATTAAATGAGTCTAAGCGGCCCCTCTACTCCAATGCCGCACTCGGCCAACCAAGGCTTATACCACCATCTAGCCCCCTACCCTCCCTTACCACCAGCCTATAATCTACAAGCTTTACCTAGACGAGCAGGCTGAAGTACCGCGCATGGAGAGAGTACAGGATGAACGGGATACCGCAGCAATAGTGGCATAAATGAGCAGCCAAAGGAGAAGATAGATAGTGGAAGACTACTGCATCGTTTACCTGTACAAGCAAGCCTCCGACGCTAGAAACACTAGGAGAGGTGGCAAGCAGTCCTACTATAGGATCGACGATGGACTGATGTATGCAACGATCAGAGGAGGTTAAGATTGCCTATACATACCTAAGGGACATGCACTGTATGGGATGAGACTCGGGAAGATCGTTATTGATAAGATCCATAACCGACGACAACACAGCACATATAGGAACCTACGCTATGCCACCGAATATATATTCTGGCCTGAGATGAGGTAGGCATTTCGAGACTATATTCGCCAATGCGATTTATGCCAAAGGAATAAGGAACGCAACAAGCTACCTGTAGGAGAGGCACAGTCTATGCCAGTACACTCTGAAATATTCACCTAGTACTCTATCGACTTTGTAGTACCATTCAACTAATCTAGCCAAAACTAGTATGACACAGTAATAGTAGTTGTGGATAGGGTGTATGAATTCTGTTAGTTTATTCCTACACACTCAAGCAGTCAAGCGATTGAGACCATCACCCTCCTCCAGCATCATATTTTCACTCCACTTGGAGTGCCTACTTGCATTATTAGTGGTGCTGACCCACGTTTTATATCACGATTCTGGGCCCAAAGCATGAAGTCTTTGGGTATCGAACATAATATGGCTGTACCTGGACACCATGACACCAATGGCCTGATTGAGAGTAAGATCAGAGAACTATAGACTGTCTTAAGGAATGTTGTTAACAAGCGCCAGAACTACTGGTTACTTGCGCTTTCCAAGTTAGCAGCCTACAAGAATACAGGATATTGTCATGTCCTTAACATGTCAACATATAAAGCTGTGTATGAAGGAGATTACCCTATGCTGTCGACTATCAAGTCAGAAAACACCCAGGTGCCTGCCTCCGATGACTTCCTGAACAGACACCAGTTATTGCAAAAGGAGGCCTATCAATCTATCAAAATGGAAAGATATACGAGTAGCAGGATGGCAGCAAGAAGAAGGATGGTAGATATTTTGTATACTGTACTGTGTAGGTGCATGAGGAATTTGTTTGATTGGAGGACTATATAAGCGAAGTTTAAATATGACTGTTGATTGGAAATTAAATGGAAGAAGATGGAAAGCCAGGGAAAAGCGAGATCATGTATTTAAAGACTGCGTCTCTGGAGCGTAGTCAGTGTAGACTTCGACATGCAGAGTTTTTCAATATACTTGGTTGTGCAGTTACTCCTTTAAAGTTCGCACGAAACCGTAGCACGTGTCTAGGTCTTAGCGTGACTCGCGCTATAGTAATCGACTGCAGTTAAAGAACTTATCGATATATCCAGTAGTACCACTCACAAGAAGTCACGTCGGTTTGAGATCTCAGTTACTATCATTATACCTTACCGTGACGCAATCTTCTTGGTGCCTGAGATATCCAGGGATGTGGTACACCACCTGTGCAAGTACCAGGTGTACCAGCCCACCAAAACCATCCCCCAGCTTCTGTACAAGACCCACCTACTACCCTAAGCCCTCCCCCAGTACAAGCATAAGACCCACCTGCTTCCCAAAACCCGCAACCAGCACAAGCACTAGCCCCACCTGGCCCCCAAGACAATTACAGGGCGAATATTACCCCTGCACTCCTCAATATTTCCACTACGCCAGTCAGAATCATCCCTGTTCTCCAACACTCTGCCTCTGCGTGACCACTAGACCTAGATGACCACCAAAATGATCACAGGCCGAATGACCCTACTGTGCTCCTAAATATTGCCCTTGTGCCAACCCGAATTGTGCCTGCTCATAATGCTTCCCCACTCAATTAATGTGCGGTGGCACTGATCGTACCGGTTCACCCTGGAGTTCGCCAGTTACTAACATGTAAGTCCTTTTCAAAATAATCTTCATTTTTTGTATTTTTACTTACTGACTGAGGTAAATTAGATTGAAGCATTCAGGTCTGACGACCATGTGCAGTGCCTAATGTTTGCGTCAAATATCCTTAGTATTCTGAAGTACCGCAGGCAGACTATCGCTTGCCGGATTGGCCTCAACCACGTATCCACTGATTCACTTTGTAGAGTTGGTTTCTGGATACATCTGTCCCCTGTCTGCAGTAAAGGCGATAACTATCCCATATAATAGTAAGTCGATGGGCGACCTAATGGGCACTACAGGTTAAGGTTGGCGACATAAGCATCTTACCTGCTTCTGGCCGTTGCGTTGGGTCCATTATTTTTTCCCCTATACCAAGGAAGACGCAAAGACCTGACTCCTGTCAAATACTGTTATGTACTGTTAAGGACAGCCCGCTCGTACTCTACATTTATTTTGATGGTCGTCCACATCTCAGAAATACAGTAGTCACACTAGTATTCTAGGCACATTGTTACCATCCTCTTGGTGCCGTCAGAAATTGATCACATCAAGTGCCATAACTGATGGGTTATAGTGATTCATGTGAACTAGAACCGCAGAGGGGAGCTGTTCCCAGGCTGGCTTATGAAGCAAATTAAGCGCAAGAGGGAGATGCCTCAAGGGTTTTATTAGCAACATTATCCTGGCGGTTGTCAGATATCCCCGACGCCGGCGGCGGACCCAAGGCCAGGGCTGGTATATTGGCATTACCTATTCAATATCAATGTCTGTCCTCCAGCATTCTCCTCACCCTATCCGTCCAATCTTTGACTAAGCTGAATTCCTAACTCAGGTCGAAATTGGAATAGCCTACAAATCAAAATCAAGGTGATATTGTCTGGAAGAACGGGGCACTGTTCAAAGGTGATAATTGCGAAGAGAGTAACTCCGTGTGAAGGCCTTTGAGTTAGTGGACCAGGTAGATTTAGAATCTGGACGGGGCACTGAAACAGAGCGCTGGGTTTGATGACAAAGGTTAGGTCAAACACAAGCACGAGTGGGTGGATTTGAGATTTACTCTCCGGGGTTTACTTGAATTGATGACACATCGATCATCTATTAAGTCGGTCTTGAGGTACAGTATATTAGCCACCGTGTTTAGGATTTCATAGTGTTCCTAGAGTCTTGAATATATTTTATGTACCCTGATAGTCTGCCTCAGATTACTTCACGTTTGGCATCAACCTGGTTGGGGCGTAGGTTTTTGGCGTACCCCTAATGGTATTTGTCTTGACTTTAGGGTGTGGTAGACAGTTAGATACCCCAATCCACAGCTCGCTAAAGAGTCCTTAGCGTCTGTACCATTGTGAGGCCTAAAACCTTATTTCACGATACATGGTAAAATTATTAATAGTGACTCAGTTCTATGCACGATGAGTGAATTATATATATTCAATAGCTTCAACTGTGGTGATCCATAGACCTGCTAGCCTACTAGTTCGATTATGATACCGGATCCCACTTTTACGTGTCGTACTATTGTGCACTCTACTTAATATGGTTTACTTGTAGAGTGCTGTAGCAGATCCTAGTGCAATTGATATGGAAACGCATACATGACACTGACGAAGCCTAAATAAGGACCGCTCATGCCCCTCCTCCCTGGCATTCACACACACCAGACGTTTCTCTTGGTTCTTCAACTATCTCCCTCCCACGTCTGGCGCCGCCTTGCGACCGATCTACTTCAACTTCAGTTAAAGATCCTTATTAGTCATTTGGCCTATCAATGAACATGGAGTATTTTTTTAAAAAATAAGGCTTCAATATAATTGGGAAGAAGTTCAAATGGTGCCCACGGTTTCACTGAGACATCAGTTATAGACGGCAAAGTAAGTAAACTCCCTCTATAGTTGTTCAAAGTATTAATGCTTTGCCATCCCTTCGATGTCCAGCTATTCCGCCCCACAGGCCTGATAATCCAACTGGTAAATGGAGTATAAGTCAGCCGCTGGGTGAAGCCAGTTGCCAGGCAGAAGTGAGAGCACAAGCGATCCCAGGATACTACAGGGTCATGTGCACAGGATAAAAAGCTCACAAATAATGTTGTATAAGAATATACTACCGTAAGAGCAGGTAGAGTTCCAGTCCGCCGTCGAGGATATTGGGTACCGCAAACCAATGCTCCTCCCAACTATCTGAATGTAAAGGGGTGATAATCGAACACAAATTAGTAAGAAGTATGGCGAGATTGCGTACACCAAATTGTGCTGTTGTTTTGCGCATCATTGTGTTCAATTTGTTATTTAAACAATATGGCCCATGTAAACAAAATCCTATATCATACCCTATCACCTAGACCTCTGAGGCCAGACTGAATCCCTAGTTGATTCTATTCTTCTTTTCGCTCTCTTGCTCTCATGTGGTAGTCAAGTTATTCAGGTCTTTGAAAAGCAATACAATCCAGATGATGTAGGTGAACATATTCCCAAGTGAGAACTTTAGTCAAAAGCTCCGATAAGAAACTTCAGACATCCAACAAGCATCAAATGGTGCAACGATTTAGTGGTACGGAGGGTACGAAACCAATGAGTGAGACTTGTTATGTATCGGTCTTATGTAAGCCTCGCACTAAGCCACTTGTGCAGTGGCTTAAGCCAATTGGGCCTCTCATTATTGCCTGACGGCTGTAACAAACTATGTCTTTCTAGGCACCGGTGGACCGGAATCTGGGCAGCAGTTTTTCGGCTCACTTGGTCTGCCTGTCAGAAATCGTGACTTAGCAACCTGTAAGGTTTTCACATGACTCACGACTTGTGAGATCATTTATGATTATGATATTTGATTTGATTTATGGTTTCATGACTCACGATTATGAGGTCATATGATGTTATGACTTTCGCACCTGACTACAAGTATGAATCAGGGGTTTCATGCATGTGACATGATTAGCGCACATGACCTTAATGGAAATTGGATACTATGGGGATGGTATACTATGACTCAAATTGTGAGTCATAGGATGTTTGTTATACTATGACTCTCACGGCAGTCATAGTAAAGAGGTGACTCATAGTAAAGTCACCAGGGTTAGGGTTGTGGGAAGAGCGCCTATTTAAGGACGGTCACGGACAGAGATAGCTAGCTCTTCACGCAACCACCTAAGTTACTTCCTATGTTATATTTTACCTATCAGTTCATCCTATACTTTACTCTTATTATGACTATCCGTTTATATCACCGACCGATAGGTGATTCAAGCAACGTATCACTAAGGAGCAATCGCAAGGGCTAGGACTGAGAGGACTGTGTGTTCCCATGGCGACATAAGGCTACAAGACCTGCCGAGCGGTAAGACCAGTGGTACGTATCGTTACCTGCTGCAATTGAAGAATATGGTGTGCTCTCTCCGGCAGACTAGGGATTGGTATGAAACATTTGGTTGCGTCTTTTGCGACACTTGACATTACAAGACGGATTCACCTACAGATACAGAAGTACCTGACTTCAACGATCCACAGACTTTCCTAGGACTACAAGCAGAACTTGCACTGGCCTTAAGAGAAATACCGAGGGAAGGATTCCCAAGACCTCCAAGCCCGGTAACCCCGGAAGAAAGATCAAGTTCAGGGTCAGTAAGCTCAGGAGCATCCCTAATACACAGAATGTTGGCTGTAGCGGGACCAGCGGATGCGATAACTCTCACGCTAAAACAACTGCAAGAATAGATCACAACGGTGCAGGATAATCGACACGAACAGACTGTGCGGAGGCCAAAAATCAAAACCCTGGATACTCTTACAGGAGACCGTACCAAACTTCGAGCATCGCTTGTCCAACTTGCAATGTAATACACAGCACTAGGATGGGGAGAAAATGAAGAAGGATTAAAAGTTGACTTTGCCAATTCCCTACTGAGGGAATCCGCAGGCAAATGGATTACTCCCTATGTGGAAGGAAAGACACCTGCCACAAGGAATAACTGGGCAGAATTTTAAGCCACTCTATGCATCCAATTCGGCAACGTGGATGCTAGGGAAACGGCAGGAAATGAAACCGAGAAAATCAAGCAAGGGAGCCGTAATGTGACTGATTTCTGGAACGAATTACGACTATTGGCAACAGAGGCAGAATACGACGAAGCAACCTTGGGAAGGGCTTTCCTAAGAGGCTTACAGGAAGAAATTCAGAACGCATTGACCATGAGGGCTCAAGACTTCACGACGACTGAGGAAATAGCGGTATGGGCCATTAATCAAGAAAACTGCTTAAAGGTTATCATACATGTGCAAGGAAGGTCAAAGACCAAAACATACGACAATGCCAGAAACTACGACGGCACATTCAAGCCCCAACGACTACAGGAGTCTCGAGGAGATCCAATAGACCTAGATGCGACTAGGCGAAAACAAGCTCTTCTCATATCAAAGACCGAATATAGGAGGAGAAGAAACAACAATCAGTGTATAGCATGTGCAAAGCCACGACACATGATGAGAAACTGCACCAACCCAAAAGACGAAAAAGAATACTCAGCGAGGACAGCCAGTAGGGTTCAGAACCCACGATGGAAACAAAGAATAGCAATACGCGAAATGGATCTCGAAAACGAAAAGAACGAAGAGGAAAAAGCCGACGGTCCCCATTAAGCGATGGACTGTGGGACAAGGGGAATAAGAAACCCATTGAGATACGATACTTCTACGCGGCACTAAACAACACGGAATCACCGGAACACGAAAACGACCATGTCATGGTAAAAATGGGACTATATGGCAGAGAAAAGAATATCAGCATTAATGGAATGATTGACTCACGAGCGACTGAGGACTTTATTGATGAGGATGTATGCGACAAGTACGGCATGCCAATGGCAAAGGCTAGACAACAATGAGAGATTTACCTGGCGGAGGGCAAACTCAGCACGATGGGTCTAGTTACCTATACCATGATAGTACCTATGGACATCGGTAACCATAGGGAAATGATTACCTTCCAAGTGGCAAATCTACAAAACCATTAAGCGCTTCTTGGAATGCCATGGCTGAGAGAACATAGCCCTGCAATTAATTGGGGAAAGGGGAGCATCACGTTTGATAGTGAGATATGCACGACCTGGTGTTGAAAAGCGTCACCGAGGGTCTTTACAGTCCCAGAAACGGAAGCCCTGGAGGAGAACTTAGATATGAAGTTCTCAATGGTTCAGGCAAAACGGATAAACAGATCCTAGTCTAAAGGTAAACTAAAGAGGCAAGGATGCCTACGAGAGGCTCACTAAGGGCGTCAAGAAACGTTCTGTACGCTAGCGAAAGAGCAACGATACGAGCCAAAGGGCAAGAAGTCATCCGAACCGGAATTGCCATCGGTTTACCACAGGGCACTTATGGGGGCATTGCACCACGTAGCTGGTTAGTAGTCAAGAACAGGCTTACAACCAATGCAGGTGTAATAGATGCGGAATATACAGGCGAACTGAAGGCAGTAATGGTGACCCTCAGGGACGAAGACTACACAGTCAACTCCGGTGACAGGATAGCACAACTGATATGCGAAAAATACCTGGACGGGAAAGGCAAGGAAGTCGAAGTACTTGCAAAGACTGAACGAGAAGACAAGGATTCGGAAGTACGGATAACAAATGAGACCGTGACAGAAACGAATCAGAAGCCACCTGGGAAGAGACAAAATCGGACCAGAAACGAATAGAGATCTGCGAGATCATGGCTCAAGCCTTTGTGAAGTTCTATAGAAGAGGAGAAATCACAGCCCTTCTCAAGTGGAACCAGGCGGACGGCCAATGCGATTTGGAAGCAATGAAGATCAGTACCAAGCTGGCTATTAAGGCCAAAAAATACCTAGGAAAAGAACCCTTGGAACGGATGATACCAGAGGTATATCTCCAATACCTGGAGCTCTTCAAAGAGAAAGAAAAGACCACGTTACCACCTTACAGAAAAGGAGTGGACCACGAGATTAACCTAGAAAAGGGAAAGACAATCCCAGCAAAGAGGTTTTATCTACTAGGGGCGGCGGGACTGGAAGAATTGAGAAGCTATTTGAAACAGAATCTGGAAAGGGGATGGATACGAGACTCCTTCACGGAAACAGTAGCACCCATCCTCTTCGTCAAGAAGAAGGTCGAAAAATTACGACTATGCGTGGATTACCGACGACTTAATGAAGTTACGAAAAAAGATCGGTACCTACTCCCACTCCTCAGCGAAGCCTTTGATAGCCTAAATAGCGCCCGATACTTTAAGAAGCTGGATATTAAACATGCATACCACAATGTGCGGATCAAGAAAGGAGACGAATGGAAAACTACATTCGCAACACGATACGGAACTTACGAATACTTGGTAATGCCATTCGGCTTGACCAATGCACCAGCAACATTCCAGAGATGGATCAATCAAACGTTACACAGATTCTTGGACATATGCTGCATAGTATATTTGGATGACGTACTGGTGTACTCAGAAACAGTGGAGCAGCACCAGAAAGACGTGGGAAAGATCCTGGAAGCTATTGGAAATTCCGGAATGAGGATCAACCCAACTAAGCGTGATTTCCACAAGACAGAAGTGGAATACTTAGGATTTATTATTGACCAAGAAGGAGTCTGGATGGATCCTATCAAGACGGCAGCAATATGGGAATGGGCAATTCCGAAGAACAAAACCGATAACCAAAGATTCAGGGGATACTGCAACTTTTACAGAAGATTCATCGTGGGGTTTAGCCGGACAGCAAAACCTCTATACAATCTGACAAAGAAAATTGCAAAATGGAAGTGGAGTACAGCAGAAAGCGAGGCGTTCGATAAGAAGAGAAAAAAATTAACTTCACCACCCGTACTCACCCATTGCGATCCGGAAAAACCGATCATGATTGAACAGATGCATCAAAGTATGTCTGTTCGGGAATTTTATAGCAACAGTGCAAAGACGAGAAATTGCTACCGGTGGCATTCCGATCAAAGACAATGACGAATGCGGAATGCAATTACGATATTCACAACAAAGAACTATTGGCTATTGTACAGGCACTCAAGTAATGGAGAAGATAGGTGTTGGGAAGCCATCACAAGACAAGGATCCTCACCAACCATAGGAACTTGGTTCCTTTCACGACAACAACTGATCTTAATTAACGACAGATCCGGTGGAGCGAGTAGTTAAGCCAATACAATATATGGATTGAATATCGGCCAGGAGAGGAAAGCGGCAGGGCGGACGCATTGACAAGTAGAAGTCAAGATACGCCTGAAGAAGATGACGACAGGATCAAACAGAAACAAAGCCTCCTATTACCACAAGAAAGATACTTCAAGGAGATAAGGATACAGGAAATGGACAGGATCAGCTTTCCCGGAGAAGAGATGAGAAATCTTAAGGAACAGAGTGGGAGGGACCCTCACATACAAAAGATAAGGGAAGCATTGGAACAAGGAACAAACAAAATGAAGGATGTAGCACTGGGGCTATGTCAAGGGAAAGATGACTGCCTATGGTACCAGAACAAGATTTAGGAACCAGAAGAGGAAAAGATATGGACAGAACTTATCAGAAAAAATCAAGACATTCTACAGGCAGGACATGGAGGAACAGTGAAGACCACGGAACTCGTCAGACGCAGTTATTACTGGCCTGGAATGCGAGAAATGATCTCGAGTTATGCCAAGATCTGCGGCATTTGTCAAAGAATCAATTCATCCTGACATACTCCGTATGGTCAACTACAATCAAACGAAGCACCAGATAAGCCATGGAAGTCGATATCTATGGATTTTATCACGGATTTACCAGAATTGGACGGTTACGATACGATCTTGGTAGTCAACGACACACCGACAAAAATGAGTCATTTTATTGCATGTCGGAAGGATATGAAAACAAAACAATTTGCGCAAACCTTCGCAAAAGAAATCTTTCTATTATATGGATTGCCACACGATATCATCAGAGATAGGGGAACACTGTTCACCTCGGACCTATGGAAGGAGACAGCCCAGAGATTGGGAATCGAAAGGAAACTGAGCACGGCCTACTATCCGCAAACGGATGGACAGAGCGAAAGAACCAATGACATCCAGGAACAATACCTACGAGCATACGTCAATTATCAACAGGACAATTGGAAGGAACTATTACCTTTTGCAGAGTTTGCATACAATAACGGCAACAAGAGACAATTAAGACAACACCCTTCTTCGCAAACTACGGACAACACCCGAAACATGACGCTAGTGGTCATCTGATACCGGATTGGAAAATACCGGCAAACGAAATGAACCAATGGCACAATACCATACGCGAAGAAATGGTGGCCGCACAACGTCGACAGAAAGAAAATTACGATCAACACAGAAAACCCCATCAGAACTTAAAATCAGGAGATATGGTATGGTTCCTACCAAGGAATGTAAGGACCACAAGACCATGCAAGAAACTCGATTACAGAAAGATGAGACCCTTCAAGATATTGGAAAGAGTGGGGAACAGTGCATATAAGCTGGACTTTCCCCCATCGATGAGAATATACAACAACATCCACATCTCACTTCTTGAACCCTACCAAGACCAAAGATTCCCATCACAAATTCAGTCACCCCCACCACCAATCGAAATCGAAGGCAATACAGAATACGAACTTGAAGAAATACTCGTTTCATGACTACATTACGGAAGACTCCAATATCGAGCGAAGTGGACAGTATATTTTCCTGATCACGATAAAGTTTGGTACCTAGCGGCAAATTTCGAACACCCGGAAAATGCAATCAAACACTTCCTTGAACAATACTCAGATAAACCAAGGCTGGGAAGATAACAAACAAGAAGCAACGAACGACAGTTGGGGAGACCTATTGCGAGAAATCACTCCAACTACCCCTGGCTATGGGATGGTACAGGACCGGCAAAAGGCATCTGAACACAACGCGATGAGCTGGACCGCATGCTATGACGAATATTGCAACATCTATAGAGGAGACAAGGAAGGGGCCAGTTACTTGTCAAAACAACCAGATGTAGAAACGAGATGGGAGGAGTGCTACCGAAATAATTGTCGAGCCTACACGATGCGAAGATACGGGCAGGATACTACCCCAAGGCGTGGGGTAAAAGAGAAGAGCTGGGCAAGAAGGATGCCCAGCGCACGAAATCCAGGAGGGGAAGTTGGAGAGGTGCGAGGAAACCCGAAACAATGATACAGAAAGCCAACACACGCAGGCAGATATTGAATGCCTCAAAAGAAAGAATTCGGGTTTGGAAATACAACTAGAGGAAGCACAAGGGATGATCAGAGTTCAGGAGGAGACCCTGGAAGCGCAACAAAACACCATTGCGCACCAAAAACGAACTATCGAGGTGGAAGACCTGACATTGGAGATGATCAGGAACCAGTTACGCACAACGGAACAAATTTTATGAAAGTTCGGTCGCGTAGCGAGAAGACTTGGGAACCAAGTAATGATACTTGGTGAATAGCTTGATGGGACTCAAGCTGAGGGGTGAGAGGAGCTATTGTGACAAATCGTAACTTAGCAACATGGAAGGTTTCACATGACTCACGATTTGTGAGATCATTTATGATTATGATATTTGATTTGATTTATGGTTTCATGACTCACGATTGTCAGGTCATATGATTTTATGACTTTCCCACCTGACTACAAGTATGAGTAAGGGGTTTCACGCATTTGACGCGATTAGCGCACATGACCTTTATGGAAATTGGATACAGTGGGGATGGTATACATTGACTCAAATTGTGAGTCATAGGATGTTTGTTATACTATGACTCACACGGCAGTCATAGTAAAGAGGTGACTCTTAGTAAAGTCAACAGGGTTAGGGTTTTGGGAAGAGCGCCTATAAAAGGACGGTCACGGACACTGATAGCTAGCTATTCACGCAACTACCTAAGTTACTTCCTATGTTATATTTTACCTATTAGTTCAATCTATACTTTATTCTTATTACGACCATCCGTTTATATCACCGACCGATATGTGATTCAAGGAACGTATCGCAAAGGAGCAGTCGCAAGGGCTAGGAGTGTGAGGACTCAGCGTTCCCACTGCGACCAAAGGCTGCGAGACCTGCCGCCCGTTAAGGCCAGTGGTATGTATCGTTACCTGTTGCAGAAGAAGAAGATAGTGTGCCTTGTCCGGCAGACTAGGGATAGGTTTGTAGCACAGCCACGGACACGGATTGGGGGATCCCCTGTGTGGTTCTGGTTATTCTGAACAGTAATAATTTACTCAAGGTGATTATAAGGCAACAAGTGGAAGAAGATATCAGATGTCCAAAGTATCTGATCGGAGCGACTAGTGAGTGTGCCGTCAGCCCAACTCATGCGCTTAAAGAACTTCTCCATCTTAGATAACTCATCTTCCTCAATAGGGATGACGACGTTCAGGTAGCGATCTTGCCAACAATGGTCAAAATAGCCTGAACCGCCTGGTTCTTGAATAGCGTTGCGACAGAGAAGGCAGTTGAGTGGAGACCAGCGAGCCCCTTTAAGGGAGATACCCATTTCACAAACACATTCTCAGGGTACATACCGTGGAGGCTATGGAAGAAGAGGCGGAGTGGCTTGAAGCCGGAGACAGTAGGCAATTGCAGGCGCCATCTTCTGCCGATGTGATCATTATGGACGATAAAAACTTAAGAATCTAAACTTAAAGGGCTATCAGTTAACCCAAAGATCAAAACCTTATAACTAATTGTAGACGTAGTAGGAGGAACCAGGAACTCAGGACTCCTCAAAGCAGAGGAATATCTCATAGTAAGGAGATGAGCTGTTGCTCTCTGATCTGTTCTACACAGACGACGTAAGTATCAAACCCTGACGAGCACTAAGTTTACCTTTAGATCACCACACCCTACATAACTACTGGCAGGCCAAGGACGATATATTGGATGCTCTGATCTTATCAATGAGATTGTGAGTTATTGCACAGCAAATGCAGGAATCAGATGAACAGGGCCTCTTACGGCGACGATGGGAGGTCCCACTGTAAAGGGAGCGTGTGTCCAATGACCGCTTTGCTCTGCGCTAGGCGGAGCCCGCCTCTAGGGCTTCTGCGCCATCTTGGCAAGAGGAACTCCCATATATCTTAGACCATATTTTGCTAAACCGGTGGGTAACTGGGTATATAACGGCTCCAACGCTGGGAGTGGCTAGGCGTCTGTGGCACAATAGTACATTGGACACTGCTCCTCCCAACCTGCCTGTGTTTAGCGAGTGACAGCCAGCCTCCTCCCCCATTACTTGAATCACAGCACATATTCTCAAAACTCTGGTAGGAATGATAGAACAAGCAGTGAGCACAGCAGAACCACCTACGCCTAATATGCTCTCTGGGCCGCCTGAACCTGCGGCTTCCGTGAGACTCCTGGCACCAGTACCTTCTTCACCACCTATTTCTTCAAGGAACACCTGATCGCCATCATACAAAAGGCGCTGTTCGAGAAGACATCAGTCTTGTAGAAAATAATTTGGGATTTCCTAGTTTCTCACGTATTTGAATTTTTGATTACTGTAGATGTTATATTATATATATGGAATTCCTGTTTGTATTTCGTTAGTTAACAGTGAGAATAATGATATCTTTATGCTCCTTGGCTGCAGATCAACCCGTATTTGGTATTGCTGACTGGTATGTCTAATCACCAGTACCTGCTATATGATCGCGCTATCCTTACACCGCATTACCTTAACACCAGAGGTTATTTTCCCTATACTTGGCACACCTTGTATTGGGTTACCTTATCTAGACCGGCATCAGCTAATCAAACTAATGGATTTCCTAGATTGAATGTCATGAATACTGATGTATACAGGTTCTCTGGTGTTGATTCGAGGTAAGAGGATGGGGTTCGATAACCCTATACTACTTATGCCCTGGCGAGAGTCTTTCTAGAATTGGTGTCACTAACGGATACTTATTGTGCCTTGATCCCTCTCAGCCCCCCTACTGGCTAGGCATCATCTCGCCAAAACCTTTCCTGCCAGGGTCTAGATGACCAACATATCTGATATGCTCAGATCATAAACATAATGTTAAACATGCAGAAAACCCCCTTTTTGCATGAAAATAATATCTCACAATACTGATTCATAGTACGTGTTTCAACCAAACCCAGCCTATATCAGCGTATGAGACCAGATGTGCCCTTTGGATAAAAATCATTACCCCTGATCTTCGCGACACAGAGTAAGATATTCAATTGTTCTATGTCCATATCTCACATGACCAACTGTTCATCATTCGTCAGTAACCAAGCATGTAGAGACAACCATTATGTAGTTTGCCCCTGCAGCCAGCCCCCAGAGTGAGAAATTTTAAAGAGCGTAGATGGGAGGCCAGACTCAATCCCATGTGTTTGGTGAGATTAAGGTAGGAAATGCAGCAACATTCATTTAAAATCTTACAAAGTACTCCGTCAAATGTATAGTCACGGTAAGGGAACCCTAGACTACCAAAGACAACTCTAGTACAAGAAAGACTACAGAAGCGTCCTGGGAGAAGTACGATACTGAGCACTATGTATACAGAAATAGAAACGGAACCTCATGTATCAGCCACTACAGAAGCACTACGTCCGAAGGATAAAAGTAGCGATAAGTACCCAAACTCCAACAAATCTGGTCAAACGGAATCGGATATTGGTCCAGATCACCATCCAGATTACACGGAATCGGGGCAGCGTCAGAATTCATGGACGGGGAACATCGAACACAATACCGCCGCTCTACTGTGCGTGTTTAAACCATCTCCGCATAACAAGAGGTAGCTCACAATAGGCGGACAGCTGCAGCTTCAGGATAAGTTATTGTAAGTTGAGCTTACCCTCCACCTTTAGTCCCATCATCCAGTGTAGCACAGTATTCGTCACTACCTACCACCAATTGTAGTCATACTTTAGGAGTAAAAAGCTTGAGTTGAGCTAGTTAACCGAGCATGCCACACTGGGACTATAGCTTGCTGAATACTAAATCACTGTGAAATACTGCAAGAGGAGCAGAAGCAGCTGTTTAACAAGTGCCAAGGCTCTCATTCTCTGGTACACCCAATTTGAGAAGCCACTCTCGGGCCCCTATTACTTTGATGTCACGTGTAAACTATGTTTGGCTTCAAGCTCGGAATAATAAATCCGAATCAGGAAATATTGAGGCATCCGAGGAATCCCTAATATTAGTAGGAGGACAGAAATACACAAGCATGTTGCCTTGCACTGTTGGATATAGTAGTAACTATAAAAGATACGCAATAGCCACAATGGAGTAAGAGCACTGCTTGGATTTCATGTAAAGAGCAAGATCCGCTAATTTTACGATGTCCTTGAAGATCCGGCTTGTGATTGTGCACTCAGTGGATTACCTCCTTGAGAAGTATATATTTACGTACGCCATTATTGGATATGAGGTTAGTCCTACCTAGCTCATGAGCTATACTATCCTAGAGGTTACTAGTATTACACTCAACACAGGAATTCCATCTTCGAATTTTAAGGCACCAGATATGGGATGCCAGATGGGGAAAGCACCTGAATGGTAGGTACATGTGTGGTATTCGCGAAGCGAATTTCATTACCCATATCAATAGTACCATAATTTGATTAATATGTGCGATAATCTGCCCTTGCTTATGAGCATGGCCAACAAGAGTATAGAAGAAGCTGAATAACAATAAACCTGTGACTGTGGGATGGGAGCTAAGAGACCAAACCTGCTCGTTTTTCCCAAAACAGTAACCATGCAGCGGGCAGTAAAGACCTTTTTGGCTGCTAGGAGCAGACATGGGCCTCATGCCAATGGTTGGCACAGGATGTACTTCTTGTGAAGATTCATGAAAACATCCGCACAAAGGTGGAGAAATATGACCGTGTGCCGCTAGTGTACTGCGATGGGTATACTGTCAATTGGGCATTAGTAGCTGCAGAGCTACAGAGTCAGACATCCAGTCAGACTCCAAGATGTCAAACCCATGGGATTCAAACTTAGAGCCACCTTCGCATTGTGCTACTTGAGGGCTACCATGATAACTATATTGTTTCTCAAGAAACTGAGGTCTAGGCAGATATCGAGCAGACGTCAGCTGCCTGCCTTCTCAGGTTTTGCAATCCCGATCTGATAAATCAAGATTGTTCACAATAGGTGACAGCGGGACTGAGCCGGGAGGGTGCAATAAGCCAGATTTCATCTCCACGCCTGTTACTCAGTCTTGAGATATTAGAGTAACTACCGGTGCATTGACACAAAGCTGGTGCCGATTTTAGTATTTAGAAAAGAAATATATATATAGGGCGGTGGTAGCAGTTATTAATATTAATTGATTATATGTTTGGCTGTGGTATATTGCATTCACACGCCTTGGCAGGTTGCCAGAATGGGCGAGCAAGTAATATTATCGATGTGAAGATGTAAAAGTAAAGGGGAACTAGGGCATCTAGAATAGATAGTAGTAAAAGAGAGGTTACAAGGGGGCGTGTCGGAGCTTAGGGTACACTGAATCCTATGGTGACAACATGGTGAAGGAAATTTAGCAGGGTGAGATCGGGCTAGTATTGAGGATTGAGCATGTAAAGAACCAGGCAGCAGTAGTGTATCATGATGGGATCTAGGTATTATACAAGAGTATCCAGAGAAAACAAGGACATTGGGAAACATTCTGGAGAGGGGTTATATAATGAGTAAATTCTGGCAGAAGTAAGCATACTGCACAGAGGGTCTGTGCGTGGGAGCCCAATATGGAAAAGCACCAGTTGGGCTGAAAACAAACATGAATTATCCTGGTGGGAGGAGTTAAGACAGTGGAAACTCAGACACTGAAGGTCAGGATTGGAGGTCAGGAGACAAGACGTAAGGGTATGAGGTGATCAGATGTCTGTAGTGGGTGATCAAGCATTGTCTGCAAGCGAGAGACAGATGATTAGAGTCGTTCAGGGTGCAAGAGGTATGAGCAGACGCTGTAAGTACACACCGAAAAGGAGGGGGCGCGGGTCCTGAAGGCGACTGGATGCAGGCACTTTATGAACCAAGATCACACCGCAAGATTTCATCGACATTGCGCGCTGATTTTGCGATTTCCTTTTTGGGCCTCAGGTACTTCAGATGCACCAGACGCACCTGACGTAAGATAACATTTTTTCTGATGCAATATATCCTGGAACAAAGTGAAACTAAGCATCAGGGCTGTTGCTTACTGACTAACTATATGCAGGTCTCTATTATTTTTAACACTATCTATATGTTTTGCAATATATTCACAATCTACCTTCTGCTTCTTTTAATCAGGATTGGTTCTTCCCATAGCAGACATTATAATCACATTATAGGTTCAACTTTCTATGCTGGAAGATCGTACATGACCAGAGGTGCTGCTTTGGTCTAGGACTTGTCAGTTAACCTATTATTACCCTTTTCTTTAAATCTCATAATGGCAGAGTAGGATAATATAGTTTCCTGTAGTTAATACATAGATGCAACAAACTTTCTGTATATAATTTCTTATGTCATAGTTGTATTCAAAGATCTCCAATAGCCCTAGCGTTCCAAGTTCAATATTCAGGCTCAGGGAATATTTGGGGGCCAATTGGTCTCCTTAAACTTACAATTATATAGCCCCGTAAATAAGTTTACAGGTCGTACTTTATCTTGCTACCACCTTGGTTCTCCTAAACCTTACCTTATAGACAGATTGGGTTGGGCACCTTGAACTTTCAAATAGATAAGAATAGCAGGAACTCAGAAGTAGACCTATTAGGCAAAACCTCAAAGGACAGATAGAGACCTCTAACCCCATATATGGAGTGAGAATGACAACTAACAACTTGTACAGGGTCTTATTTGACTTAAAAACAGGTTATGGAATCCCTTCTCTAAACAAGTTATATATAATAGGTTTGAGCACAACTGGTTATATCAGCACAGGTTGTGAGAAGGCCCTCACTGGATATAGTTCTGAAATATGAGAAGTGATTTGGTTAGGAACCTGAGGAGTTAGGGTATATACAGTATGGTGAAAGGAAATGTGTACCTAAATCTAAGGTACAAGAGTGCATAAGGACAACTATATCCATAGAGGGTACTCAAATAATAAAAAGAGAGCATACCAATAATTTACAAACATGCTTCGTAATGTCTACACATATATAGGAATATTTATATCAAGTAATACAGGGATTATACATAGGTGATAGACCAATCATAAGGATTAGTTGTCCTAAAATGTAGGGGCAAAATGCGTGTGAAAAGTAAAAATCAAACACAGTCAGAGAACTAACTATCGGTTAGATACATATATCTGAAGTGATACAATCCAGCACTAAGGCTCTTTAAGTTAATGTTCAGAACTTATACATACTACTACAACCCCGGTTTTTGGCCCACATGTTATCTGCAGTACCTGCATTTAATTTATCGGATTACTAAAAATAGAAAGGTTGTGTTCTACCTCATAATACCATATATGTGGTTACTGTATCACAGAGGTGATACTGTACGCCAGGTATAGAAAGAGGAGGAGTAAGGTGACCTGATTTAATTGAATTTAACTGTCAGGGATCAATATTTACTGAGTAAAAGACACTTCAGAACAGCTATGACTGAAATAGGTAATAGGTGATAGGACCTATAGAAGAACAAGGAGGATATAAGTAGCAAGGTCTTGCCAAACCACGACAGTATAGTTAGATCCTGATATTACAGTAATATGTTCAATACACCTATATGAACCAGTAGATGTAAAGGGGGTAAGTGTGCTGAGATGCTATTCTTATTGTGATCCATGTAATACCGAAATCTTTCTGCAAGTAGGCTGAGGAGGAAGCTTGGTACACATATGTCAATAACAAATGTGGCTACTTGTAGTTTCAAGAAACAATTAGTGAACCCCCAAATAGACTACATTAGTTTAAATAGCCATAAAACAAGTAGCAGGTCAGATGATACCCTAATTACTAAACCAATGAAAACAGACTTTTCATATACCCCTAAACAGCAACACTATTTTCAATTGTAAACTATATTCACACTTTGGTTCCGATAGCGATTCAGTTATAAAAAGTACCCTATAATATACAAGTTAGAAGTAGTTTCCAGGAACTAAGACACAGATATAAATATCACAGTTTTATTAGCAGGCAAAGCATAATAAATCTGAACTATATTAGGTATTAAACTGAGAAAATGTCATCCTGGTCTCCTCCTAGATCATACTCAAAGATGACTTAGATAACCTTTATATATGATACAGATCCTTAGCATAACCAGATCTACTCAACCTTATAATCATTCACCCTATGTATCAGGCCATGCAGTATTACAAGAAACTAGCGGCCTGGTAAGTATAAAGCTACATTATTTAAAATGTAAAATAATGGCTATCATCACTTTGGTTAGTAGGGCATGCGAGTAACAAGGAAAGATAAAGGTATAACTGCATTTGAGGCAGTAATGAGAAGAAAATATATAGGATCACAGAGCATATGTGTTGAGGAATAAAGGAAAATATGGTCATTAAATATTTTGTTAGTATGAGAAATTGTGAGAATGAGCAAAGAAAAAGACTGGAAATATATATATCGAAGGGTTTGTTGTGCTTTTGCCACTCTTGGCTCCCTTGTCTTTCCTCTCCAAGGAAAATATTACTGTATTGGGCCTCACAATACCAACAGGATTTGTGACGCAACTATTTCTACTCACCAAATTTCGCTTTTCGCTTATGCTATACTTAAAAGAAACTCTCTACTTCTCGTGATTCACACCTAAATAGGGATGACGCACAACCCTCGACGTGCCTACACGAACATTTCCTGTACCTCAGAATGTGTCAATCTGTATGAAGGTCACCCTAGGTGTACTGGACCCCTTGGTTCACTGGCTGTAAGTTCAGGCCTGGCCTTGTCCCCACTATGATAATTATCCTGTCCGGTTGACCCTAACCTCCCACTTCTCAGGCAACTCTATGATGAGTTCAGGCAGCCTATGGACACAAACTTGGTCCTCTTCCCAGGTCTCTGAGAGTCTTCTCTCAGGGACTGCTCTATTCGTGAGACTGTACTAGTGACCATTCTCTATAAGGTGATAACAGGTATTCATTCAATAGGTAGCTGCAAAGAACACCTGGAAGCTACAAATACCAGTAACACTGCCGTACCTACTACCTACTACTATACGAACATTCCCCATGGCCAACCATGAAGAATCTGACCGCGACATGGATGCTAAAGTCACCGCCGTCACTACCAGAGCCCCCTCATTTCACCTTGTGACCTCGTATCTGTTAGTGTTAAGGGTAGCCGACTCTAAGTGCAAGCGAATCGAAGAAGGCTTAAATCATTGTTCGTAAATGGAGATTGTCTAGGAAGGCTCATAGGTGAAGATTTTAGAGTAAAACCTAGGATATTGATAAGATCTCTTCTCCGTTGCTTGATGATGGCTAAAGCTGGGGAGGCACTTCGATATTTATATCCCACGTCTGAGTGTTCGCGGACTACAACTGCTTTACATATAAACAGGTATTTTCTTCCCTTGCTTTGTCGCTTGATCGGAGAGAGATCCCGCTTCGACCCTCCAACTTACTCTTCCCCAATACTGCTAATGATATGATCTGAGCTCCCGACATCAATCAGGGTATGGGTCCCCTTAGTCTGAGTTGTCAATCTTCTTTCGGCTATTAAGATATGGCCGCCCAGTTTGAAACGTACCTATAACTTCTTAGACCTCCAAGGGGCCAGCTTGGTTGCTGGCAGCCACTGCTTCGTGCCGTCTTCTCCGGCTCTGCAGATGGCTTTCAGCATGACTAGTGTTCACGATCGAGCCAATACCTTCTCCACTTCACTGCCTCTCCTTATCAACTTGTTCCAAGAGGTTCATTGACCTGTTAGGCATAACGGGGGCGTTAGGGTACTCTCAGTGTGTATCGGAGTAGCCTACTTGAATCGTGCATCCATACCCATCTAGGACTGCTGGGGCTCTCTTAAGCTCATTTGGGTGAAACCCCACAAGTTCTTGACAGAATCGCTTCGTTCCACATCCAAGACGTAGCCCGAGAGTCCCCTTCATATACTCTGCGGACAGCATCTGGTCGGACGGACGGCGATGACGTATACGGGTTACAAGATGTGTTCTAATTTCTTGTTTTTCTTAGTAAACGAGCAACTGCACAAGGTGCGAGTGTCGACTCCCAGGGCGAACCCTTGGGCCACAGGGGGGTAATTGCCTGTAGAGGTTCAGATTCATGCAGTCCCTTCTAAAAAGTCACTTAATCCTCTTGGGAGTCGTTTATGCCTAATTCGAGCTCCCTCCTCTGTGCGCTTTCTCCCGAATCGCTGTCCTAAGGTTACCCTCTCTTCAGGTACCCCAAAAAAATAAAAAACTAAAATCCAATTTTTTTAACCATAAAACCCAAACTTAAACAATTGCGAAATATATCAGTCCCTTCGTGAACTCGACGTGGTACGGTGAATAAGCTAACGCATTTGCTTGGCCACGCTTGGAAAGCCTTTTCCTTGTCATTCAATATCTGCCCGCTTTGGCAGGTCCAGATAATCCCTATGAAACGCATCCACCAATTCCTGTATATTCTCTAAGTGGTCTGGTGGTTCCCCAGTATTTTCATCTTCGGAACAGCCAGTCCACTTCAGAAAGTAACGTAATAACCACATCGTTTTGTTCTGACCTCCCACGAGCCGGGTATAGGAGATTATTTCACTCTTCACGATTGTTTCAATTTCCTTTTCCAAATCTGAATTGATTTGTTCTGGCTAGCGTGGAGCTAGTTCCCTTGCTGGTCGAAAGGATGTTCGATAGGTTTCCAACTATGATAGATGCAATATCACATGAATCTTCCATCTTGGTGATATTTCTAGTTTATAGGCCCGTTCACCTCTTTTTTCCAATACCTAAAATGGGGCCATACAGCTTAGGGCTAAGCTTCTTCGAGGGTCATTTGGTACGTCTGTTTTTTGCATTTAACATGATCAGGTCCCCGACCTTGATATCTGGTTGCTGCTTAGCCTTGCAGTTGTAATATTTGCTCATATTTTCCCGTATTTGTTCCAACGCTTCTCAAACTCTTTGGTGTATTGTTTGCATCCAATGTGCGTATAGCTGGGCGCCTGGATTTTGGGCTTCTGGTTCCTTCATCCATTCTGTTTGTGGATGCAATCCATAGTTTGCGTAGAATGGTGAGATGCTATGCGCTTACGTTACCGAATTGTTGTAAGCATGCTCAGCTAGTGATAACAGCTGGTACCAGTCCATTTGGTCATAATTGACAAGGTTTCTGAGGTATCCTTCCAGCACTTGGTTGGTCCTCTCCGTTTGTCCATCAGTTTGCCAGTGGTACACAGTTGACACCTTTCATTTTATCCCCCGAGTTTTGCATAGGGATTCCCAGAATTCTCCCGAAAACTTTGCAATCATGTAGGATATAGTCTCCGCTGGAAGTCCATGTAGCTTCTAGACTTCCCTCATGATTGCGTTTGCAACCTCCTTTGTATTTGCATTACCTTCTAGACTTATGAAGTGTGCCATCTTTGTAAACCTATCCACCACTACCATAACTTGTGTTCTTCCTTGTGATTCTGGTAGTTGTGTGATGAAGTCGGTCGATATGGATGACCAGGCTGCGAACGAGACTTCTAGAGGCTGCAGCAGACCGCACCGCACATGTGGTGGGGATTGATTATGTTGACATTCATCGCATGATCGTACGTAGTCATTTATCCACGCTGTCAGCCCTTTCCAATAAAAGTCTCTGGTAACAATTTCCACAGTCTTCTCCTGTCCAAAATGTCCAGCTACCTTAGAGTTGTAGCAACCTTTGGCTATAGTTGTCTGCAGCTATTCATTGTCAGGGATGTATAAGCAATTCTTATAGTATATCAGTCATTCAGTTACTACCCAGTGACTTGGTAATAGTTTCCCTTCATCGGTTAACGTTTCCAATTCCCGCTTGCGTTCCTGCCAGTCTTCATTGGTCTGGCCTGCCTCTTTGATGGTTTTTAATAATGTCTGGTCATATTTCCTAATATCAACCTTGGATATTATAGCATTAGACATTAGTAGTATCACTTTTCCTTTTCTTGCTTGATGGTCAGTTTCATCAAGAAACTCATTTTCGGCCTGGTCTACTTGCAAGTATGGAACCACTACCTGGGTCTTGGTAGCAGCTGTTCGTTTCTGTGATACATCCGTGCTTCCAAATCAGCTCTTCCCCCTTGCAGTTTCTGCTAGTCTGTCAACTTCTATTGCTTCTACCATGTGTATGTTCTCAATGATTATTTGTGCCATTCGGTCCCCTTTGCGAACCTGGCAATCTACGTTTCCATGATGCATTATGATAACCTTGACTTCTCCAGTGTAAACAGCGTCGATTACTCCTCCGCTAAAGCTGATCCTAAATTTGGTGGCCATTACACTGTGTGGTGCCAATCGTGCGTATGTTCCTTTTGGAATCCAACGGAAATTCCAGTTTCCACCAACCTTTGTCCTTTAACCGAAATTATAAAGTCCTCAAGTGCATATAAATCATGTCGGGCTGCTAGTCGGGACACTTTTGTAGGCATTCGTGCCTTTGGAGAGAGCAATTTTATTCGCAAGAAATTAGTAGACTCTATGCCAATTATTCTTTCCTTCCTTTCTGGCTGATTTAAGTGCACCAGGATGATTTGGAAGTGTGAAGGCTTTAGTATGGACTGTTCGCTATGCGCAGCTCACTCCTCTGGATGGTACTCCGGCCGTCGGCTTATTGCATCTGGCTTTCCGCCTCGTTTTCCCTGTCGTTAGACAATCTTGAAATTGATGTTCGCTAGTTGATGAGCCCATCGTATTTGCCATGGATTCAATACCTTGGTTGTAAGGATGTTCTGTAGGTTCTGGTTATCCGTGTAGACTAATACTGGTTTCTCTGTTCCAACCTGATACTGTATCCAGTCTTTAAAAGCTTCCAGAATCGCCAATAATTCCTTATCATGGATCTCATAATTTCGCTCAGCTGGGCTCAGCTTCCGTCAGTGGAAAGCCAATGGGTGTAGCTTTTTGTCTTTAAACTGTGAGAGAACGCATGCTAGAGTAAAATCGCTAGCATCTGTTTCCACAATTATTTCTCTGTCTGGGTAGAAATGACAGAGTATAGGGGCCGTGATGAATTTTTTCTTAAGTTCCTCAAATGCGCCATCTTGTTCCGGCCCCCAGCTTAATTTTCTGGGGTCGCCCTTTAACATTTCACATTTTGGTTTTCAGATTTTGAAGAAATCTTTAATGAAACGTTAGTAAAAATAGGCAAAGCCAATGAATATTTACACCTCCCTGACTAACCTTGGCTCCTCAAAATTCTTTATGCTTTCGACCTTTCTTTCACTCATGGTGACTCTATCGATCGCCACAATGTACCCTAAAAACTCCCCTGTAACAACATGAAAAACTCCCTTGGTGGTTGATACAGCTAGATCATATTCTTCCAAGTGAGAGAGTACCTTCTTGACCAAGTCGACATGTTCTTTCTCTGTCTTGGAGTAAATTAGGATGTCGTCTAGGTAGACCACTACTCCATGATCTAAAAATTCTTATAGAATTTTGTTCATCATGGCCTGGAATGTTGCCGGCGTGTTTACCAGCCCCAAAAGGATTACTTTGTATTAAAAGTGGCCTTATCGGGTCCAGAATGCAGTTTTCCACTCATCTCCTTCCCTTATGCTTAGGAGGTGATAGCCATCTTTTAAATGGAGCTTTGTGAATAATTCGGCCTCTGCTACTCAGCCGCGGAGCTCGCTCATTAGGGGTAGCGGGTATGTGTTGGCCACTGTCAGCTTTTTCTACTGTCGGTAGTCCACACATAGCCTCATTGAACCGTCAGGTTTAGGGACAAATAAAATTGGAGCCCCAGCAGGAGATTTGCTTTCCACCATTTTCCATTGGTCCTGCATTTGCTGCAGGTATTTGCTAAGCAATTCCAGCTGGTGTGCTGACATAGGCTATATCGGGCCCGATGGCGGTACTGCGCCGGGTATCAAGTCAATTGCGTGGTTAAACGTTCTGCTTCTGCCTAGTTTCCCTGCCTTTTCAGGTGCAAAAACCCTTTTGAATTGACGGAATTCCGCAGGTATTTGCAGGATCTTTTTTGACTCTGTAGTGTGTGCTATTTCGATTCTTCCAATATATCTTGCTTCGGGGTCGTATGCCACGGTCTCGTCCCATTCAAATGTCAAGTATGCCTTCATCATTAACATGACTTTGGCATTTCTCGTCTTTAAATGTCCATTTTTGCGCATCCTCAATGTGCCTTGTCGGATGTTCTGTATACCACCATCCAAATGGGATGGTAAGGTCATATTTGCCAGCATTGCCAATTAAGCAAGAGATGTGAGATCGGTGTGCGTTGTTCCAGATCTCTAAGAGACTAGGATGTGTGTAGTGTCTTCCCCCATTTGCTGCTGAGGTTCCTTCAAAGGTGTAAATGTCCAGGCTATTTGTGCGTATGTGTTATGGTAAGTGATGTTTATTAACCAGTTCTTGGTTAATTAGGAAAATGTTAGACCCTGAGTCTAATAAACACAGATCGGGATCCGTTCTCCATTTGCTTCAATGGTTACCCTGCTTTCCGGGTATGAATAATAAGGCGGGGCAGGTGCCATAGTTTTATTTCTTTTATTTGGGCCGCTAGAGGCCTGTGCAGGTCTTAAATATGACATTTCATTGTTGTGGTAACTTAGCGTGTTTGTTACCATGCCCGCATAGTTTCGGCTATTTAAGCCTCATTAGACAAACTGAAATCTCTGTCTTTGGGGTACTGGGCAGCGCACTACTAGCGGTCTTTACCCCTTGCCGAAGGGTTCCCATTCACCTGCCATTTGCCCTTCTCAGCCCACGCTTTTGTCTTCACAGGAGCCATACTTGTATCGTTTTGCTATAACAGTGTATTTGGGCTGCGGGGATTCTTCCCGCTTCGCCTCGTTTACCCCATGAATCTATCATGCTTATCCTGTGCACACAGCCGGAGTCCAGGTTCGGAACGGATTTACCCCGCTCCATTTAGAGTGTGAACTAGGTAGCCTTAGTTACTCTTTCTCTTCCACTTCATTTTTCTTGTTGTCCAGGATCCTGTTCCTTTTCTCCAACTATTCCTTTGTCCTGGCGACCTGTAATATAATTTGTTCCTGGAAGGCTTCTCAGATCCAGGGTGGACTAATTTCCCCTTGTTATTCTTAAGAAGTTCCTAGTCATCGCTGTTCTGTCCACTCTTCCTTGGATCTCTGGTAAGGATTTAGGGCTTATAAGGATGCGGCTTTAGTTGACCGTCTTCCGTGCTAAGGTCCGATATACACCAAATGTGGAGCTACGCTTTCTGCTTTTTGACTTTCTGGTTCCCGGAGTTAGTCCTGGACTACCACGAGCAGCCGTCCAAGTTAAGCGCTTCTTACTCGGCTGTAATTCTTAGGTCTGAGATACTGCCGTAGGTCAGGATTGCTTTTCGTAACTCTCGCTTTAGTTTTGAGTGTCCCATGGAGAAGCGCGGAATACCTGCTAGTAGGACCTTGCAGAGCTCAAGCCCGCTTGTTGATTTCGGTTTCGGTATGGGGTCCATAACTGAGTACCCAGTCGCCGTTGCTGCCGGTGCCAGAAAACCTTTTTTAGGGTTCATCCATGTCGTCCAGTTCCCAAATCCTGGGCTGGTTGACTTGTTTCACCCTGGTCGTAGGTTCTGATTGCCCGTTTCTTATCTGGGGTGGTGGATATTGGGGTTTGAAATTTCCCCTTTTCTGCCCTATAACCGATACTTGTTCCTGTTTCCTGCAGAACTTCCAAATATGTTTGGCCAACGTGCAACGGGTGCATTGGTTGACTTTCATTCGTTATTCAACTTTCTTCTTAGGGATTCCTGTAAGAGCTTCAATCCAATTTGTGTGCTCAACCTTTCCGTCAGCTGGGGCTTTTTTCCATTTTTTGGCATGTTTTTTCCATTTGTAGGCAGCCTTTTCTGCTGCAGTATAAGTTTTACATTTTTAATTTCCAGCAGTGGTCTTGCTGGGTTTGGATTCCTCCTCCCATTTTCTTTGATTGGAGTCACTTCTCCGCTGGTCGTTTTTTCAGAATAGTCCTTGTTGTTCCTTGAACGATTCTTCCTGATTGGTCACCCTGCGGACTGCCTTGATCCATTCGCTATCCAAGTCATGATTTTAATGTGATAGCATACGCATTGCCTCGGTGGGGGGTTGCCGCTGAATTATGGTTCTTCAGCCGATGCCAGATACTTCTGCCTTGATGTTGTAGTTTTCCATGGTCAGGAGATACTTCTCTATGTCCCCTGTATACCTAACCTTCTCCATCTCGGCTAAGGCTTTTTGTGCCTTGTGCAGTACCGAGAATCGTTCTATAACTTCGGCCTGGAGAGTGATCCAAAAATCATAACCCTCATCTTTGGCGAATCCAAGGTCCCCTGTCATTTTCTTTCCATAGGTTATCCAGTAAGGTGCCAACTCGGCACCATCCATTCTTCCTAACGCATACTTGATGCGTCCTTCATCGTTTTCCCATTGCCATGGGTTTCTCCCAAAGTAGTCCTTGCAATTTATTAGCCATACTCTCACACTCTGAGTAGGCTTATTTTTGAATTTGAATGGTGGATCCGATTGTTGGCGGTTGCTTCTAGACAATGCTTGCCCCAGTCGGTCGACCCATCTGTCAGCTGCAGATTCGAATTTACAGCCAGGCAAGGGTCTTCGTGATGGTTTACCAACTCGTTGTGAGGGGCCACATCGGTCCTCAGACCCAGGGTCCTCAACTTCAGGTTTGGGTGCATTCGCTGGGGGTGGGGTGGCTTGGTTACTTACCGCCATTTCCGTTTCCATCCCCACGATCCACGACCTTTCCCTTGTCTCTCCGGGGAATGAACCGGAACCCTTCTCCGCCATCGGCCGTGGTTCGGTTTTCCAATCCCGGATTCACCACCTGCTGTGGTGCCACTGTTTCCGAAACGCTTGGCGTGTTCCTCGCAACTTGTAGTTCCACTAAAGTTTTATTCATCCAAGTCAACTTTCGATTTAGTGGCTGTGATGCGGCATTCTACCTGATCACATTGACCTATCCTTCTGACCGCTCTTGTTCAAGGCGTTGGCACAGTTCTCGTAACTCCTCTCTGGTCCGCTTATGTTCTTTTTGTGTGGCCAGTTGTCTTTGGAGGAGTTCTGCTTTTTGCCTAGCCAAAGCCTGTTCTAGCTGGCGGTCTCGATCCAGCGACTCTTGTCCTGTTGCCCCAATATTAGCATGAAGTTAAGTATTTACTGCTTCCTGGTATACAGCCAATTCTTCCTGCTCCCGCACTTTTGCCTCCAACCGTTTGGTGGTTGCATCTTGAAGTGCCGCGGTTTCAGTTGCTAACATTTGTAGTGCAGAATTGACCTGTTTCAACTCTTCGCCAATGATCTGTTTCACAGGTTATCCGTTGACCATGGTGCTGGAGTTGATTTGCCTGATCCTGAGCTTGACCAGATAGTGCACGGTATGTCAGATGTTGCATCTCAACCAATTCCTGGAGGGTGCAGTCGAAGTAGTTTATTGCCTGGCCTATAGGCTCTGCTAATGTTTCCATAGCTGGATTTCTGGCGTCGGGGGGACAGGGAGAGCTTGATCGAGAACCGTGGGCCTATTTTCGAACTCCACCTGGCTGTGAAAGGTGGAGCAGTGCCAAAGGTGACCTGCAGCGTCAAGGTGCATGGTCGCTTCCAAATTGAGAGACTTCTTCTATGTAAGACATGGCTTTGTCCGTATCAATAGTCAATTGTCCGCCTATCTAGTTTTATAGGGACTCCGGATATTTCCCTGGTGTCTAAAGAGACGGGGTGAAGGAATGGGAGGTAAAGCTGAAGGAAGTTGAGGTTCCTTCTTCTTCAGTATCGTAGTCTTGGAACGGTTTCTACAGGAAGGTGGGACCGTAAAAGTGTTCTAGATTTCTTGGAAATCTGATTTGGTAGGGATGAGAGAGGGTTTAGTCAACCAGGAGGGTTCCTGAGGTATATAGAATTGAATTTCCGCAATGGAGTTTACAAGTATTTCTTCGAATGAGGAGATGTAATTTAATAGATGTAGTTCTAGCAGACACTCGTTTACGTGTGTGGATTCAGGTATGAGCTTGTGTGATTCCTGAGGTATGACTTGGAGGTGTCCAGTTGTTCTGTAAAGAGCCTTGGTAACAAGGAGGAATATCAATATACTGTTAAGGGTAGCCAATTTTAATGGCAAGCGAATTGAACTAGACTTAAATCTTTCTTCGTAAATGGAGATTGTCTAGGAAGGCTAACAGGTAAAGATTATTGAGTAAAACTTATGATATTGATAAGATCTCTTCTCCGTTGCTTGATGATAGCTAAAGCTCGGGAGGCACTTCGATATTTATAACCCGCGTCTGAGTGTTCGCGGATTACAACTGGTTTTCATATAAACAGGGATTTTCTTCCCATCCTTCGTCGCTTAATCGGAGAGCGAACCCGCTTTGACCCTGAAACTTTCTCTTCCCCCACACAGCTAATGGTAGGATCAAAGCTCCCAACTTGTCTGAGGTATGGGCCACCTTGGTCTGAGTTCTCAAGCTTCTTTCGGCTGTTAATATATGGCCATCCAGTTTGGAACGTACCAATAACTTCTTTGAACTCCAAGGGGCCAGCTTGGTTGTTGGCTGCAACTGCTTCGTGCCATCTTATCCGGATCTGCAGCTGGCTTTCTGGATGACTAGTGTTCACCATCGGGCCAAGACCTTCTCGTCTTCACTCCCTCCCCTTACCAACCTGTTCCGATAGGTTCATTGACCTCACAGGTACCACTGGGGTGTCAGGGTACTCTCAGAATGTATCGGAGTAGCCTACTCCAATCGCGCATCCATACACATCTAGGACTATCCGGACTCTCTTAACTTCATCTGGGTGTAGCTCCGCGAGTTCTTGACGGAATCGCTTTATTCCACCTCCCAGATGTAGCCAGAGAGGCCCCCTGATATACCCTGCGGGCAGCATCCGGACCTAAGGACGGCGAAGCGTATACGGGGTTACAAGATGTGTTCCAATTTCTCATTTTTCCTAGTAAACGAGCAACTGCACAAGTTGCCAGTGTCGACTCCCAGCGCGAACGTGGGGGCCGCAGGTGGGTAATTGCCTGTGGAGGTTCAGAGTCATGCAGTCCCTTCTGCAAAGTCATTTAATCCTCTTGGGAGTCGTTTGTGCCTAACTGTTAAGGTTCGACTATCTATATCGCGCAACCGGCAACGATATATGATTCAGTCTATTAAGACACTTGCTCACTACTATTGCGACTACTCCTAGTCCAATAGTTTTCCTGAGCACTT
>QFET01001993.1:0-59169 GCA_003316355.1 Tuber calosporum
AGGTTTGTTTTCAAACTTGAAAGGTGGATCCGCTTGCCGGCGGTTGGTCCTTGACAATGGTTGCCCCAGTCGGTCGACCCATGCGTCAGCTTCGGATTCGACTTTTCGACCCGGTAAAGGTCTTCGTGATGGCTCACCCCCTCGTTTAGAGGGGCCACCTTCGTCTTCCGCGCCTGGGTCATCGTCTCCTGGATTGGGTGCATTCGCTGGAAGAGGTGGTGGTGGTGCTTTTCCCCCACCACTGTTTCCGTCTCCTCGATCCACTTCCTTTCCCTTGTGTCTGCGGGGAATAAACCGGAACTCTTTTCTTCCATCAGCCGTTGTTCGTTTCTTCAAACCCGGATTTTCGACCGGCTGTGGTGCCACTGTTTCCCACACACTTGGTGGGTTCCTTGCAACCTGTAGTTGCGCCAACGTTTCATTCATCCGTGTCAACACTCGGTTTAGTTGTTCGGATGCGGCGTTCTGTTGGACCACATATGCTTCCCTTTCAGCACGCTCTTGTTCGAGGCGCTGGTGAAGCTCTCTTAACTCCTGTCTGGTCCGCTCATGGTCCTCTTGTGCGGCTACTTGTCTTTGTAGGAGTTCGGCCTTTTGCCTAGCCAAGGCCTGTTCTAGCTGGCGGTCTCGATCCAGCGACTCTTGTCCTGTTGCCTCAATGTTAGCATGAAGTTGGGTACTTACCGCTTCATGGTGCGCAGCCCATTCTTCCTGTGCTCGCAGCTTTGCTTTCAGCCGTTTGGTGGTTGCATCTTGAAGTGCGGCTGTTCCAGTTGCTAACATTTCAAGTCCCGAATTGACTTGTTTCAACTCTTCGCGAATGATTTGTTCCACACGGGTTATCCGCTGGGCATGGTGCTGGAGTTGGTTCGCTTGATCCTGAGCTTGACTAGATAGTTCACGGTAGGCCAAATGTTTCATATCAACCGATTCCTGGAGGGTACGGTTGAAGTATCCCATTGCCTGGCCGATGCGTTCAGCTAGTCTTTCCATAGCTGGATTCCTGGCGTCGGGGGGACGAGGGGTGCTTGATCGAGTAGCAGGGGCCGATTTTCGGACCCCACTTGGCTGTGAGAGGTGGTGGAGTGCTAGGGGTGACCTGGAGCGTCCAGGTGCGTGGTCGCTTCCCACCAGAGAAACTTCATCTATGTCGGACATAGCCTTGTCCGTGTCGACAGTCAATTGTCGAGCCATTTTCGCCTTCTAATGGGAATTGGGGTGTCTGCCAAATCCCCAAATTGAAGGTGTGAAGGAAATATTGGAGGAGAAGGAACTGGAGGTTCCGCTTTCCTCACTGTCGTATTCGACGAAAGGGTGCCACCGGAAGGATCGGCCGAAAAATTCTTTATAGATTTCTGCAAAATCTTGGGCGGTAGGAACGAGTTTAGGATCGGTGAACCAGGAGGGTTCGTAGGGATATGGTAGGAATTCGATCTCCGGAAGGGAGTCGTACAGGAGGGTTTCGATAGAAGTGATAAAGTTTGGTAGACGAGGTTCAAGAATTGACTTGTCAAGAAGGGTGGAATCAATTATGAGCTGGTGTGATTCCAGAGGTATGACTTCGAGATATCCAATAGTCATGAATTGAGCCTTGGTAACAAGGAGAAATATCAATATACTGTTAAGGGTAGCCGATTCTAAGGTCAAGCGAATCAGGCTAGGCTTTAAGAAATCAAATTGTAGACGGAGATTGTCTAGGAAGGCACAAGATTTCAAGGTAGAACGTATGATATTGATAAGATCTCTTCTCCGTTGCTTGATGATGGCTAAAGCTCGGGAGGCACTTCGATATTTATATCCGGCGTCTGAGTGTTCGCGGACTACATCCGTTCTCCATACAACCAAGTATCTACTAACAATTTTCACAACAAAACCCAACAGCGAACCCCCTTTGACCCTGTAAGTTTTTCCCCCGCACAGCTAATGGCGTGATCAGAGCTCTTCTCTCTCCAAGGGTGTTCACACCTTCTCGGTAAGAGATAACAGCCGTCGTCCTGCTGTTCAAACTATGGCCGTCCAGTTTGGAACTTGCCAATAGTTTCTTAGAACAACAAGCGGCCAACTTGGTTGTCGACCAATACGGCTTCGTTCCGGTTCCCCCGGTCTTGCCGCTAGCTTTCAGGATGACTAGTCTTTGACGATCGGTCCAATACCAATTCGTGCTGGACTGCCTCTCCTTATCGACTTGTTCCGATAGGCTTGCTTGCCTATGATAGGCATTCATTTGGGGTTCAGTACTATTCTCTGCGGAATAGCCCGAATACCACTCCCTCCCAAACTTCCAACTGTTGTTTTGGTCTCTTGACTTCAACGGGAGGTAACTCTGCGAGTTCTTAACGAAATCGCTTGGTTCCTTTTCCCAGGTGTAGCCAGAGATGCCCTCTTATATACCCTGCGGACAGGGTCCGGTCGGACGGACGGCGACGACGTATACGGTGTTACGAGAAGTGCTCCAATATTTCTTCTTTTCTATGATTGTGAGCAACTGCACAAGGCGCCAGTGCTGTCGTCCGGGGCCAACGTCGGGGCCGGAGGGGGGTATTAGTCTGTGGAGTTTCAAGCCCTGAGCTCTCAAACTGCTCCTCTGGGCCCTTGTGGGAGTTATGTGCCTAACAGTTTGCAACTGGACTACATCTACTGGAACTTAGTTCATTTGGCAAATGAATCGAAGGCTATTTACTGGTAGAGTGCTAGACACCCTCACAATACTAAATAGTTAGAGGGATCATTTGACCAAGCAGGGCATACATTTTTAGGGTCAAACCGGGTTTCCACTTTCGATAACCCTAGCCATGATATCTAAGGATACTTCATATATATTGCTAACAAAAGTAAAGGGAGAATTGTATAAAACGCTAGCAGTTCCTTATAGTTAAGGGATCTTCAAGCAACGGAGACGAGACCTTAACAATATATTCAGTTATTAGTTAAAACAACTTAAAGCTTTCGAGAAAACCCTTTACCTTTATCTTTATTCTTATCGGAGCTTTCCTGACAGTACTCCATCCTTCTTGATACAAGCACGGCATAGGCAATTCAATAGTACTCGATTGGCTACCCCGTAACACTATATTGTTATTCTCTTATCACCAAAGCTCCACAATATTCTCACTGCTATTTCATCTTATGCCTGAAGAATACCACGACGCTCAAAGTTTTCATGTGTGCAAACATTGTGGGCACTGTCGACCTCTTAGTTTTGACCAAGTATTTCTTCTCTGTTGTGAAGAATTCGCGCTTGACATACGTGCAGTAGCATTCAGACACTTACGGGCTATACACAACAAACATACGGAATGAATATATCAGCAAGAGAGACGGTGGATAACAGCTTTCACCAAACGCACATTAAAATGTATCCATGATTATATAGAAGACCCTCGTCTAAATCCTCAATCTCGAAGTTCAATCTTTGAACCTCTACCCAACCAATAACTAAAAAGCATCTCTGATACTTTACTATCAGGACCAGCTATCCTGAATTTTGATCCTTTATCTACCATATTCTATTTTGAAGAAATACTTTCTACTGACCTTGCGGAAATACTGCTGGTTGAAACTGTGGAACCCTCGTGGTTCACTAGCCCATTTTTAGTTCCCACGCCTGAGGACTTTACAGCAACTCTACGCCTACTTTCATGACCAAGACTTTATCTGGCACGAATTTCTGGACTGGGATTCTGAGTGGTCAGATTTTTCTTCCATTCACGACTTTTATGCCAGGCGGCCAGAGGACTGGCCATTTTAAATTTAGCTATACCGAAAGTATTGGGGTTTATAAGCGAGCTGCCATGGGGATGGCACGATATGACCCCCATATTCCTAGTCCTTTGGGACCTGACCGGATAATTGAAGAAGATGATAGAGAATCCACCCCTTCAGCATCTTTATTTCCGTCACGGAGCCGGACCAGCTCTCCTATTACACATTTGGGTCATCCACCATCCAGAGTTCAAAAACGTGCCGAGCAACCTAAGAAGCCGGTCAGTACTCAAGATAACTTCCAGCAAAATGTTGTCTATGGATTGCGCGACCTGGACCGATCCTTGTAAGAAAGTGCAGAAGAGTATCATATTGCGATCTCAGCTTTATCACAGGAGGCCAGGCAAAGGTTCACAATGCTAGAATTGTTGCAAAGCCGTATGGCTAGGGTTGAGGTTATAAATGATGATGAAATACGGGAAGGCCGCTGTACACTTGAACGGTTGAGTGGCGATTCTGAACAGGAGTAACAAGGGTTACATGCACAGGTTCATGAAGAATTCTGACGATAACAGGCTCAATCGGAACAACATGCACATGTCTCTGAGACAAGGCATCGGATTCAGGAAAATGCCCTAATGGACCTAAATGCTAAATTACATCAGCAGGAACAAGAATGGAATCGGAGGATGAATGAGCAACAAGAAATTGCGGCTCAACAACTAAGGCAACAAGGCGAACACATGAAGGCATACCTTGATGCCCTGGGACGTCAACTGGCCATTAAACCAGTTCCAGTACTAACTCAGCATGGGCCCAGTGATAGTAATCCAGCACCTTCTAACCGAGGACAACGATCAATTCTACCGGAACAGGTCACAGTTCGAACAAAGGAATCAGCAGCGACACCTACGAAGGATAAAGGTAAAGGAGTCGACAGTGGAGGAAATAACCAACCACCGCCTCAACCACCAGGTAACCTTGGTGATGCCCCGGACCGAGATGAAGATTGGTCAGGTAGTGAAGGAGATGATGGAGGGGGCAGATAGGGCGGCAGGCCGGAACGTGCTACCCGTTTACCACATATTCCCAGAAATGATGTACCTGAGGCCAGGTTAACATTGGCTTTCTTAGATCGTATTAGTGGACTCTCCCGACCGGCAAAGTTAATAGTGGAACCACACTGCTTCTTTGAAGGACATCACAACCAAGATGGTTGAAATTGGTTGACAGGCTGTGAAGACTATTTCGATCGCAACCCTACATAGTGGGAAAATCATGTACACGGAATAGTTTTTGGCTTGGGGAAAACAAAGGGGAACAAACTCGCACCCTTTTCAGAATAATACCGGAAGGTGATAGGTGGATTAGGTGGATACACTCAAGACCTGGACTATTCCACATGGGATCATTTTCAGCAAGATATTACAAAGAGATATATGGGCATTGAGGAGGGAAGACAAGCCCTGTAAGTGATAACCAAGGAAGTCTTTAAGGGTAATATAGACACTTATCTTCTGCTCCTCGAAAACCTAAACATCAAAGCCTGACTGACTGGAATCAGTAGGAGGGTGCAAGTTGAAAGTAAACTTCCCCAAGAAATTTTGCGATGGTTATCCTATCTAAAATTCTCCTCCGATGATAAATGGATAGAAACCATACAGGAATTTGGAAGATAGGAGGAGGAATATCTGGAAAAGCGAAAATTATCCCCAGGAGAACCCACATCCAGGTGAACATCTAAGCGAAAGCGCGATGACTCCAGTAAAGGGGTCAACACCAAACAAGGATACACCAACCAGAAACAACAGAACAACCCCTCACGATGGAAAACTGCTAAGGCTAACCCATAAACAAAGAGAGCGGGAACGCAAACCAAAGACAAGCATACTGATTGGAAGATGGCTGATGATGGAATCTCGCAAGAGGTAGTGGATAAGTGAAAAGTGGGGAAGGAATGCACTCGCTTTGGCCATAACAACCATACCAGGCGAAAGTGTCGAAAGGATACAGTTGTAGCCAGGGCTTTCGCTAAACAGACAAAAAAGGACAGACCTAAATATTCATGCAAACTACAGATGGTAACAGTCCTTCGAAGACCTAATCAACCAAAGGTCAACAACATACAAGGTGGAGCCTCAACTCGGTTATGGGAATTATCAGACACTGAAATGTCCTAAATGGCACCAATGGCGACCGCGATTGGGTATTCGGGGTGCCGGGAAAATGGTGACAGGAATCATAATAGGGGATCCCTCTAGGCTAGTGAGCAAGGAGTACTGGCTTTGGCAGGCACTATAAGAATAGGAGCCTAAGAGAAGTTGTCCCTAAGTCTATATGTCCTTCAGAGAACACAGTTAGTGGACAGACAAAGGTGGAGCAAACCTTTATAAGAATGACAAAGGGGGGCAGTCTCATCTTTGAACCTGAAAAACAACCAAGCCTCAACGATTTTTCCAAAGCCGTCAGGACAACGACCAGACATGCTACCGAAATGAAAAATAGTGCAAAGGAAAGCTGGCGAGATTCTCTTCAATAATAAGAAACCGAAACAGGGCCCATGGTTAGAGGACCCTGCCCGGGGTCCCAACTAGATTCAATGGTCCCAGGAACTGAAATGACTTAAAAAGAAATTTTTAGTTTTGGGGTTGGTTTAACCTCCTACCCCAGAAAGACCTGAGGTTTTAGTTCCTCATTGAGCCCCCTGTCCTTGAAGCCAAGTGTGGAAATAGCAGACAGTTAGTGTAATAGAAGCGCCAGGGGTCTTTCAGTTCCGGAAACGTAAAATCTCTTCCAAGGGTCCCAGAACCGCCATTTTAGTCACCGGACCAGGTGATGGGTGGGGCATTGTCCTAACGCTACAATTATCTAATGCGTTGGGCCGGGTGGGGTTTGAACGAGTGACCTCTGTCCATGTAACCTACTCCCAAGTATCTCAAGAATCGTAAAGTTACCCTGAAGATACTATTAGGATAGGGGGAGAAGTGTCGATGCATAGACCTTCAATAGACAAGGTAAAAGGTATTGAACTAATAGAGTGACTGTTCAACTTGTAGTATTAAAGATGATAGTCCTGTGAGGCTTGAGAGTCCGAATCCTTAAGGGATTGCAGGCTCTTTAAATACAAAAGATTGTAGCTAGGAAAACTAAACAAAAGTGCAAACATCCTGTCCAACAACATGGTAACAGAGGTAGCATAACAAGATAACCATATTCCGAAAACAGAGGGTTAAAAGGGACAGGATCGAGCTAACAAAACAAGTAATAGAATCCAAACAGGAAAGAACAAGAGATTACTACTACTATACAAATCCAGTAGGTATAGCAGGAGGATAGTCATACCCAACTGGGTAGAAGCAAGGGGGGGTAGTAATAAGCGAAACAAGGAAAGAATAACCAGTTAGGAAGTCATAACCAAGTAGGGAGGTACAACCAAATAGTAGCGCTTATCAGGTATAAACCCAAATAAGTATTAACCAACATCAAGTCCGTAGTAATAGTAGAAACATAATAGGATTCCGTTACATTCCCCTTAAAAGAAATAAAACAAATAAAACAATATATGGCATATCCTAGAGGGCTTAATGACCAACCCGCCTTTGGAGCATTCCACTCAATTTCGAAAACATATAACTTAATCAGTAAACATATATCCATCACTGGTGTCCGGACCTTACACCTTTATAAGCCCCATAGTAACGAAGACAATACCATGAAGCAATTAGCTTTCCATCTCAGTTTCGTCCAAGGTGGAGAGTGTTGAGCTGGTATGAGATTCAGAGTAGTCTGAGTCAAGAAGGGGTTTCCAAAATCCGTCCGGGTCAAGCTCAGGTTAGAGGGGGGCAAAGTCTGGTTTCTGAAGTGTCCAGGCAGAGAAAGTCTCGCCATGGGACCAAGGGAGCCAGAAAGGTATAGATTCATTGTAGGTATCGAACCACTAGGATCTGATGAGGGTGCTGGCACCTTCAAGGTTATAGAGGGGTTCCTATGTTGCTTTGTTTTCGTCATAGCATTACCAATGGATTAAGAATTGTCTTATTCTGGGATAGATTCGATCTTTGAGTATCTTTTCGATTTCCCATTGCTCTTATCCACTGGCATCGATGGTGACAGGTTCTTTGGATATGGGTTCAGGTGCTCCTGGGAAGGCGGAGGGGTTGGGTCTTAGGTAAATCCGAAGATGGCTGCGGTGGATCCCTGTCTGGGTTCCTGCCATCACTGGGGGGAGTATGAGTTTGTAGTTGTTATGTCTGTCAGACCCTTTGCTCGGTGAAAAGGGTCCTAACCATGGTCTAACTAACTTGTGATTTCGTCCAACCTTAAGGACATATGGTGCTGACTTCAGGATAACTTCAGTTTCATTAGGGATGATTGGGGGTCCATTATTTCTTCTGTTTTCGCTGGAGGTAGTTTGGCATGCTCTAGCCTTCTTGAGGGCATCTCTGGCGAGTTGCTGGTTCTTCATGATCTGTGAAGCAATCTCGTCTGCTGCTGGTACTGAAGTAGGGAGAACTTTGACACTGGGGAGGAGGTTTGGTAGTCTGCTAAAGGTGATTTCGAAGGGGGAGAGTTCTGTGCTATCACTGGGAGCTGCATTGATTGCAGTCTGGAGATGAGCTAGGTGGCGAACCCTTTTGGTTCCTTTAGGGTTAACATATTTCCTTAGGTATTGGCGAACAGTTCTGATTCTGGGCTCAGTCTGTCCATTGGTCTGGTGATGATATGCTGTAGCCATGTTGAGATCAACATTAAGATTCGCCATAAGCTGTGTCCAAAAGTGTGAGGTAAACTTGGGGTCTCTGTCCGAGACTAGGGAGGTAGGGAAACCATGAATGGAGAAGACTCGCTCAATGAGGCTGTGGGCGGTTTCGACAGCAGTGATGTTCTGGGAGATTGGTATGAGGTAGGTAAAGCTACTGAATCTATCCAAGACAACCATGATGAGTTCAAGCTTGAACTGACTAGGGAAGGGTCCTGCAAAGTCAATTGCAAGGGACGAGAATGGCTGCCTGGGGACAGGGAAGGGGGTGACTGATACTTTAGGGAGAGTGGTAGGTTGCTTGTTGAGCTGGCATAGGTGGCATCTGCAGACATAGTCTTTGAAATCGTTCCTCATGAAGAGCCAGTAGAAGTGTCTTGAAGCATATTCAAAACATTTCTGCCAACCCATATGTGCCCTTTTTTCATGGATAAGGCGCACAATTTCGCTTCCGATATTAGCACCTTGATAGCTTGCTTCATAGGGGACATAAGGACAGTCTCTACTGTCATCCTTCCCCTTTCTGACAAGAACTCCATCAAATAAGAGCCAGTCAGGGTTGTTGATAGCTTTGGTAACTACCTCAAGGAGAGGGTCCATCTGGGTAGCATTTCGAATGCTGCAGTACCACTTTCCTTTCATGTAGTTAGTAAGCTGAAAAGCGCGAAGGTAAAGCTGTGAAGAGGGCTGATTAAAGAAACAGTCCTCGTAATCGACAGGGGCTTCTGGGTAGGTAGGTCCCATCATTGGTCGAAATCCGGTTTTTCTCTTTCTTTTCCCTTATTAATAACTGTATGAAAGACTGGGTAGCCATCATCATCATGGAGGGGAGGTGGAACAGCCCATCTGTGTTCCGCTCTGCGCTTGGGATGATGAGGGGAGACAAAGTTGGAGGAAGAGTAGAGAGGCAAGGGTCCTGGAATATCGCGAGTTCTTGAGGGAAAGTATCCTGTATTCTTGCCATTCATGTTGATTTGGCATTCGTCCCAGACACAGGCAGTCCAGTGCATGGCTCTGTTTCTATTAGATTCCAGAAATCGGTCCAGGTCATTAACTGGGGGTTGTGGAAGGATTGGTATAGGCTGAGGGTCAGGTTCAGTAGGTGTGCTGCTGGGGGCGATATTTCCAGAGGTAGTGACTGCAAGGGATTCCAATTGGGTGATAGAATCATGGATTCGTTTAAAGCAGTTGGTGATAGCATCTGGATTAAGTGGTTGGTCCATGTCTCCAGGAGATTTGTTAATTCTCGACGTAAGGCCTCACAGTTGAGCTATAGCTCGCTCTATAAGTACTGTGGCCTGGGATGGCTCCCGAGGGTTGCTGAGATAGGAGGAGGTCTCGACGATTTCACAACCTTAATGGCATTGGTTGCAAGCTCGAGGGTATCTGCTGCTTTGTCCATGGCTTGTTCAACAGAATCTGAGTAGTGACTCGCTTCTTGGCAGCTGGTGGGGTTTGAGCTGGTACCATAGTGTGAGTTCCACATGGATTGTTGTTCAGGGGTAAGAATTTGAGAGGGTACTTGAAGAGTGAGGGCAGAAGAAGGGTCTATTGCCTGGGCGATGTTGAGGTAGTGTCTTGATACACTGTTCATGGCGGAGGAGGAGTTGTGATAGGTTTCTTCTCTGTAGGGTCTTCGAGTATTTGGTCTTCTTCAGCTGCAGTGTCTTCATAGATCCTTGATAGTGCATCTACTAGGACATTGTCTTTGCCAGGTCTGTGTATGATATCGAAATCATAAGATTGCAGGAACATGCGCCATTTGGTTTGGCGGTAATGTAGGTCAGTCTGCTTCCGGAAGAAGGATAGTGCCTTGTTGTCAGACACAACAGTGAACTTGGTGCCATATAGAATTGGATAGAATGGCTAAATGGCATCCACAATCGCTAAAAGTTCCCATTCATGGACAGGGTAGTGCAGCTGACTTGTTGCAAACTTTCTGCTGTGGAATGCGGCAGTGTATGCTTTTTCAGGGGAGGGTCCTTGGCAAACCTATGCTCCTGATCCAACTTTAGAGGCGTCAGTGATGAGGTATATTGGATGAGCTGATGTTTCATATGAGATGGGGCGGAGCGGAATTGTCTCCTTGGCCAGGCACTTAACCTGTTTGATAGCTTCCTCATGCAGTTGTCGCCATTCAAACACATCTTAGGAAATTAGGTCCGACAGGGGGGCAGTGGTGGAGGCAAGCTGTGAGAGGAATTGTTCATGATATATCACAACTCCGATAAAGGTCTGAACATCCTTTTTAGATTTTGGTGTGGGCCAGTCTTGGATGGATCGAATTTTTTCAGGGTTTGCATGAATTCCTCTTTCATCTATAACATGTCCTAGGAGTGAGAGCTTGGTGGCGAAGAATTTGCACTTTGCTGGTGATGCTTTGATTTGATGCTGCTTCAGTCTTTCCAAGACTGATCTGAGGTGAGAAATATGGTTCTTTACTGTTTCTGAGTAGATGGTAATGTCATCCATGTATGCCCAAACGAATTATCCAATAAATCCATTTAAGACAAATTCTATAACTCTCATAGCTGTAGCAGGGGCATTGGCATCTCCTTGCAGCATAACTATGCATGCAAAGGATCCAAATGGTGTCTTAATGGTGTTGTATTTCTCATCGCTGGGGAAAACTCGAATTTTGAAGTACCAGTTTGCTAGGTCAATGGTGGATCTGAACTTTGCTCTGGCAACAGTTCTGAGTATCATGGATTGGTTGGGAATCGCTCCATGGTCCTTGATAGTAATATCATTCCTGGGTACAAGGTCTGCAAGCAGTCTGATTTCGCCATTGGGTTTCAGCTTTGGAAATATGTTGACTGGGTTGTGTGCCTAGCTTGGGTAAATGATTCCTTTAGCTTTCCAGTCCTCGATCAATGCTCTGTATGCTGGCATGATCTTGTCAGGGAATGTGAATAATCTTGGATTATGGTCCCAAATTGTGTCTTTCAGCTGGATGTGGTAGTTGACATCTCTCAAGGGTGGTAATTCCGCTGTCTTCTTGCCAGGGAATACTGTAGGAAACTCGGAAATGAAGTCAGGGGCATCAGCTTCATTCATAGCTGAAAATCGTGCCTGTGTAGCTTTTTTGCAGGTCAAGGTGATTCCTTTGTCAGGGAAGGTGATAATAGATTTTCCGCAATCTATTACACCATGGTGTGCAGTAAGGTAAGGCATTCCTAGGAAGATATCATAATTGTCCAGGGAACAAACTAGGGCTTCAGAGATATCGCCACTTTCCTTGTCAATCTGTATGACAGGTTTTGCAACATAGTTGATTGCTGATCGTGATCCTTTAACTGCCATCTTCAGGTTGACAGGAGTCTCGAGGTCTCTGGTAGGGATTTGGTGGGTGGTAACAAACTTTCCTGATATCAAGTTGTCTCCTTTGGTTCCTGTATCGAATACTGCCTTTGCTTGGTGGCCATTGACTGTGATGTATGCTTCAAGGGCTTGGAATTGAGTTCCACTAGGTCCTGCATGGTTTGTGGTAACTGTGAATGATTCCTTCACATGGGGATCGTCTTCCTGGGTGTGGTATGTTCTCCTGACATTCTGTTGTCTCCTGGATCCGCCAGGAACTCCATTTCCTCGCTGCTGGGTGCTCCTATGCTTCTTCTTCTCAAAGCAGTTATCGGAGTAGGGTCCATGTTTTCCACAATAGTAACAGTCATTGTCTCTTCTGCGCTGATCCTTCTCAGCCTGGGATACTCTTGGATGCTGAGAGGTATTCTTAGAGAACCTTTGTTGATTTCGCTGGGTCTTGTTCTGGGGGCACTTGGGTGCTTGTTGGGAAACTGTATTAGAGGTTGCATTTCCTTGACGATTTCCATAGAGTCCTGTAGAGTAGACAATTGCATCTCGCTTTTCCGCTATCTCCACTAGCTGGTCAAAGGAGGTATCGGAAGTGATGTGTGGTTTAACTTCTTGCTTGAGGTTGATATCCATGGCATCAAGGAGTCTTTGCTTCGCTGATTAGTCCGTAATTGTCCCTGGGGGGAGACACTCTCTCACAAGGTTTCAAGTCTGATTATAGTAACGGTAATCTGTACTGTTTTTCCACTGGAAGTTTGCTTGACTTGTAGCCACTGTTCATAGACAGTATCTGGAGATGTGGAAGGAAGGAAGTAGGCCTCGAATTTCTGTTTGAGTCCAGCAACTGTGTGGTCTCCTTGGGAAGCTTCATATTGGGTAAATTTATGGAAGGCTTTCTCTCTGCAATAGGCTTTATAGTATTGCAGGGCTTCAGGGACATCGTCAGTTATGCCAAAGCTGGCGGTGTATCGATGGACTATGTTGAACCATGAGGTGATTCTCAATGGGTCACGATCTTTTCCTTCTCCTGTGAATGTAAATGGTACAGGCCATTTAGGACGATTATTTCCCTCAGGGGGGACTGACATGGCGATGGGTGCAGGGCTTGGATTGCTTGGTGGACTTGGTGGACTAGGTGGTCTTGGTGGACTAGGTAAATCGTCTGATTCAGGGCTTGGTTCTCTTGGTTCTCGGGGTTGGTTAGGTGGTCTAGGTGGCGAAGTTGGGGGTGCTGGTCCTGGAGCGTCCTCTGGACCGGAATCTGATTCTGATTCTGAGCTTGGTTCTCTCTTGGATTGGACTTCTTGGTGGAGCTGTTATCGGACTTGGGCTTAGGCTTGGGCTTGGTGTGGAGCTTGGGCTTGGGCGTGGTCTTGGGCTGGGTCTTGGTCTTCTTCTTGGCTGCTGCTGCTATCTACTGAAGATAGTTCTGACTCCTCAGATGGTGGTGCAGGTTGGGGCACTGGGGCTTGACTTTGGGGTCCTGAGGAGGATGCTACCGATTCTCTAGTGAAGTGCCTTCTGGTATCTCTTGGAATCGAAATGGTTGCTAGCTAGGGTGAGCTGGTCTCACCCGGAGTCCGCTCAAGGCCTTCTTGGAAACATGGAGGTGTACTAGTACATCAGGGTCAAGGTAGGTGAACGGTGATAAGTCCTCTACCGATGATCAAAGGTATACTGGAGTCTAGGTCAAAAAATGTAACCTACTCCCAAGTATCTCGAGAATCACAAAGGGACCATGACGATACTATTAGGATAGGGGGAGATGCGTCGATGGATCGGTATTCAATAGACAAGATAAAACGTATGGAACTAATAGAGTGACTGTTCAACTTGTAGTATTAAAGATGATAGTCCTGGGAGGCTTGAGAGTCCGAATCCTTAAGGGATTGCAGGCTCTTTAAATACAAAAGATTGTAGCTAGGAAAACTAAACAAAAGCGTAAACATCTTGTCCAACAACATGGTAACAGAGGTAGCATAACAAGATAACCATATTCCTAAAACAGAGGGTTAAAAGCGACTGGATGGAGCTAACAAAACTAGTGATGGAATCCAAGCAGGAAAGAACAAGATATCGCTACTACTATACAAATCCAGTAGGTATACCTTGAGGATAGTGATACCCAAATGGGTGGAAGCAAGGAGGGGTAGTGATAAGGGAAACAAGGAAAGAATAACCAGTTAGGAAGTCATAACCTAGTAGGGAGGGACAACCAAATAGTAGCGCTTATCAGGTATAAACCCAAATAAGTAATAACCAACATCAAGTCAGTCGTAATAGTAGAAACATAATAGGATTCCGTTTCAGTCCAGATGCTTTTGGCTGGCCAATACCAAGTGCAATCAACTAGACAAGGACCCCAGGAGGGACCAACAGTAAAAATAACAACATCTCTATATTGTGAAATTTTCAAGGTTTTATGCCAAAATGCCGTATGTTCCCAGAGTTTTCTTTCTATAATAGGATGAGCTATTCCAAATTCGTTAACACTTAAATCTTTTCAGAATATGATATATTTTTTGGAAAACAATTTTATTTTCGAAAACAAACTACCCTTTTTGGAAATTACACTCAAAGACCATAGCTAACTTTACTCCAAAAACTCTGGGGCATATTACTGATAGTTATGCACAAGAGCGATGCAGAAAAAAGCCGCGCATAATTATCCATGCTTGTTTCATATGAGAATAGGAGTTTTTTAATTTTTATAGGAGCCCCTCGGCAGGGGGGTAAGACTGCTTGTAGTGGGCCGCCCAGAATCTTAATAAATTAATTATTGTGTTCTAGTTCGTCTGAGGAGACCTCTTTGGTTGAAACAATGCTGGAGTTGTCTTGAACACCCAATAGATACAAGCATCATGTCTTCTTAGCGAGGGCGAACAGATATAACACGGTCACATAAGCGATAAAAAGTCGCTCATGAAGAACCAAAACACTACCTAAGGCCAGGAGAAGATGCACATATTTTTGTGTACGGAAAACGTTATGGCATAAAAGTCCTACTGGACTCAGGATCAAATATTTTTGTTATTCATGAAAATTGGTAAAGGAATTGAATATTCCCTATGAATCTTGTCAGGATCCTATCCCTATTCTAGGATTTACAGGAGACCAATTCTCAAGTGTAAGGGATTCTACCTGTCCCCTCTACTTGGAGATAGGAAAAATTAAACATTTGTCAAAAGTTGTTTGTGAAATCGCACATATACGATATTATGGAATGATGATTCCATTTGGGTGGTGGAATAATGAACATCCCATACAGGAAATTCATAACTCAGGCAACTGGAGTTTTGAGGCTCTGGGATGTCAGCTCCATCTTTAACTGAAAGACAAAGGCATTTCTATCGAAAGGAATGACGAGGTGTTCGTAGACCCAGAAGCAGTGGTTATTGGAAGAATTGCGAGAATAGATGATGAGGAAGAACTAGTCCTCGATTCACTTCCCCAACAATCACACGGCTACAAGGACCTATTTCGCCCGTCAACTGCAGCAAAATTACCCTCTCTTCAAACCTTTGATTACGCTATTGACCTCAAACCATACTCTCAACCACCCTAGGGACCAATCTATCCGCTGTCGGAGAAACAGCTAAAAGCACAGACAACATATTTGGATAATATGTTAAAATAAGGAAATATCTCCCCCAGCCAGTCTCCTGCCAGGGGTACCATAACTTTTTGTTCCCAAACTGGTTGGATGCCGCAGATTGGTAGTAGACTACAGAGCTTGGAACAAAGTCACGATCCACAATAAGTACCCTCTCCCTCTGATGACCGAACTACAGGACCGTGTTCAACGAACAACTATTTTCACGTCCAAGCTGGACCTCAAAGATGGATACCATCTAATCCGCATACGAAAGGGTGATGAATGGAAAACAGCTTTTCACACCAGATATGGCCTATATGAATACAAAGTTATGCCTGTCGGACTTGTCAATGCACCTGTAATGTTCCAGTCAATTATGACTATGATCCTGAAAGACTTTGTTGATGAGGGAGTGGTAGTATATATCGATGATATACTCATCTACTCAAAAATCAGAAAAGGATCATGTCATATTAGTAAAAAGGGTACTTGAACGACTACAAGAGTATCAAGAGGCTATCTCTATCGCAAAGAGCACATTCCAGGTCAAATCCGTGGATTTTCTTGGGTATATAGGGTTTGTAGATGGAGTCACTAAGAGCGAGCGCAAGGTTGAATCTATCAAGGCCTGGCGACCACCTACCTTGGTAAAGGAGATTCAAATTTTATGGGATTCGCCAATTTTTACCTACGATTCATAATGATTTTCTCTGCAATATGTGCAGCAATTACCGCTTTATTAACGGGAAATGCAAAGGACTTTGCTTGGGGAGAAATAAAACAAATAGCTCTTGATGAACTTAAATGACGGTTCATTACAGCTCCCATACTATGTCACCTTCATCCTGAAAGTGAAACAGTAGTGGAAACAGATGCAGGCGATTATGCTCTCGCGTGTTTTTTGTCCCAATATGCGGATATGAAGTTGCATTCTTTTGCATTGCATTCCAGGAAGCTTACTCCTGCTAAACCCAACTATGATATACATGCTAAGGAATTATTAGCAATATTAACTGCATTGGAAGAATGGCGTCACTATGTGGCAGGGACTGATGAGCCTTTCACCATCTAAACCGATCGTAAAAAATCTTCAATAATTTCTCACAACAAACGCCTTGTCGGCAAGGCAAATCAGATATGCCCAAAAGTTAACGGATTTTAACTTTAAAATTATTTACAGACCTGGATCTAAAGGAGGTAAACCTGACGCATTAAGCAGGCGGCCAGAGTACCGCCCTAAAGAGGGAGCTGAGCATGCCAAGCAGGCTATACTTCAGACTCATCACTTTGAAACCCTCTAGAATAACCGAAACTTAGTGGTGTCAGTCACATGGGGAAAGGAAAATATGGAACTGCCCTGACCTGGATTGCCAAAAGAGCAAAATACCAGTGCGGTTAGGGTTAAAAGGTTACCACAGGAAGCAAGAATTCCTACTCGAGGTTCTAAGTTTGCAGCAGGACATGACCTATACAGTACTGAGGATACCATAGTTCCTTCTAAAGGGCAAGTGCTCATAGGGAATGGATTATCTATTGCATTACCAATTGGAATATATACCCGTTTTGCACTACGTAGTGGATTTGCAGTCCAGCATGGTATTTCCATTGAGCCGGAGTAGTGGATACGGACTATCGGGGGTAGGTAAAGTTCCTCCTAGTTAATACTACTGACAAGGCTTTACAGGTAAGGACCGGAGACCGCATAGCGCAAATGATTTTTGAAAGAATTGATGAGAGAGAGCTTCCCAAAGTTATAGAATTGTAAGATACAGAACGAGCAGGTCAAGGATTTGGGAGCTAGGGTATCCACTTGGAAGAAACCCAGCTGCAATAATGTTGCCTACATTCTAATGCCAAACACGAGTTCCAGGACACAACCGATATTGCCGTGCACCCAATATGCACTAAAGGATAAACCTTAATGTCCAATGCAATAATTACTAAGTACAATGTCAAGAAATTTGATATGAACTTCATGGCAAGGGTAAAAAAGAGAGTAAAGGATAATCCAGAGTGGACACGTATGAAGCGGTAGTTACAACAATTAGGAGATGATGGCAAGCCAATGCCAAAACCAGGGACCATGACGGATGCAATGCTTTTCTACAAAGAACCCCTATATATTCCCCTGGACGAAATCCTGCAAACCGATATTGCAAAAGGTTGTCAAGACTCCAAGGTTGCGGGACATTTCAGTCCAGAAAAAACTCTAGAGATTATCCCAAGGGATTTTTACTGGAAAGGAATTACCAACTGGATAAACCACTATGTACAGTCATGTACACAATGCCAAAAGGCCAAGGCACCAAGGCACCCACACTTTGGCCTACTATAACTATTGCAAGTACCTGTTTCAGCTTAGGCATCTACCTTGGTAGATTTTATTATGCAACTCCCTAAATCTGCAGGTTAGAGCTAAAGTATGGTTGTGGTGGACCGATTCACGAAAATAGTACATTTTATCAGTCTGGAGGACAATGAAACCACAAATGATGTTACTCAGGCATTTATAAAACAAGTTTTGAAACTTCATGGTCTACCAACCAAAATCATCTCTGACATGGATGCAAAGTTTGCAGGAGAATTCTGGGAGTCTATGTGCAAGATGTTAGGCATAAAAAGAAAAATGTCTACTGCCTACCGCCCTCAGACTGATGGACCAACGGAAAGGGTAAACCAAGTACTGGGAGGTTACCTGAGGATATTTCTCAATGATGATCCGGATGATTAGTACCACCTTTTACCGCTAGCAGAGTATGCATACAACAACTCTGTGTTAAGCGCATATGGAATAACCCCTTTCTTGGCAAACTATGGTTACCACCCTTAAACAGAATGGAGAGAGGAGCGAGATTCCCAGAATCCTGGAGCTACTATGTATGTTTACTGGATTAAAACGATACATGAAAAGGCAAAGGAATCAAGTGAAAAGACTCGGGAAGGAAAGAACAAATACTATGACTGCAAGGGTCACAGTCAACCAGACTTCAAAATTAGTGATTTGGTTATACCAAATGCGAAGAATATCTGCACTAAGGGCCATCTAAGAAGTTAGCACAGAAATTATACAGTCAATCCAAAATTCTGGAGCAACGAGGAGCCCTAGCCTATAAGTTGGAATTATCTGTATGCTGGAAAATCTATCTGGTATTGCATATATCGCTACTTGACCCATACAGAACTTTAGTTCGCCCAGGCCGAGAACAACCATCCATGACACTGGAAGATGTTGATGGTCACCTAGAATGGGAGGTGGAAAAAATCTTTAAAAGTGAAATAATCTCTTATAAATGAATATTCAAAGGACGGTCAAGATCCATCCAAGAACTTCGATACTTTGTTAAGTGGAAGGGATATTCAGAAGATGAGAACACCTGAGAAGGCAGGAGCACTTCCAGTATCCTCAAGAATTGGTAGAAGATTTTAAGAAAGAAATTCCGGATATGCCAAGGTTGGGCTAAGTACTATCAGAGGAAAGGTTTTTCGAGCTGTGGGCAAGTTATCGCAGAAGGTTTTAAAACCATACCAGAAGGAGTACCAAAAGGTTATATTGCTTCAGGACGAAGCCTAGAAATGGGGAGCTGATGTTACACATATGGGAAATGGTACAAAGTAGTTGATGTCATAGCACATAGAACCGGGATGTTACTCTATGACTAGAACCTATGCTGGGAAGAAGTAGTGTCTATAGCAGAGCTTCTCAGCCTCTGTGAAAGAACAAGGCTCGAATGTATGGAGTACTATGACTCTTGATAATCTGAATGCATATCCACTTGAGTGGATATATGCAGGAAAGATTGCTATCTGGATTTATCAACTGGTATTCCGTAAGATGTTTGCAACAGGGCTACATATACTGGAACTTATATTATTTGGCAAATGAATCGAAGGCTATTACCTGGCGCAGTGCTAGACACCGTCAGAATACTAAATTGTTCGGGGGATCATTTGACCGAGCGGGGCATACATTTTTCAGGTTCAAACCAGGTTTCTACTTTCGATAACCGTTGCCGTGATATCTAAGGATATTTCATATTTATGGCTAACATAAGTACTGGGAGAATTGTATATATAGCTAGCAGTTCTCTCTAGATAAGGTATCATCAAGCAACGCAGAAGAGACCTTAACAATATATTCCGTTATTAGTTAAAACAACTTAAAGCTTTCTAGAAAAGCCTTTACCTTTATCTTTACTCTTAACGGAGCTTTCCTGACAGTTCTCCATCATTCTTGATACAAGCACGGCCTAGACAATTCAACAGTACCACATTTGCTACCCCGTAACAGTCACTATGTGCATGATAAAGAAGTGAATTTGCACGATGTATAACTATTTGTTACTGTGCCGAGGTTTCAATATTATCCAAGCAATTTGGATATTAGCACACAGCAATTTCTTGGACCTCTTCAAGCTTGCGATTCGCTGTAGTTCTAGTTGCATTTGACTGTCTGCTATTTCAGCGAGCCTCTAGACGAGGAGGAGGAACTTTGAATTCGCGAGTTGCGGCTGAGAGCTTCGGAATTTCTTCGTGACAATTTGATAAAAGTGCAATTGCATCTTGGATTCGACTTTCTACCGCATTATAAGGTTTTTTCCATTTTGCTGTATTTGATAGTGGCATTTGCACAATAGGATTTTAATACGAGTATGATTTCGATAGATTACCGTGGAATTATGTAAATTGTGGGAAAAATACAAAATTTATAATAAATTTGTTTGTAGTTGTTATAATATGAGGGACAATGGGTATAGTTTATCATTCAACTTACACGAGCTTAATTTTGTATGATTCTAAGTTTTACAATGGTAGAAGCATTCAATCGGTTATAGTCAATAGACACTGTTGATTAGAGTATAATTTAGTTTAGGTTAACGATTATTGAAAGTAATTTATATTTGGGTTTAATAGTACATGCATAAAGTACCATTCAGAAAGCCAATTTCACTTAATTTACCATAGAGTATAAAATTATAGGCAATTTATTGTTGTACTGTAAATTATTATTGAGCAGTCAAGGACTACTCTGGAGTGCCCTGGGTTGCGAGCATGCGATCAAACTGTGGTTGTGACTGGTGATCCACAATCTTGGCACTAGTATTAGGGTTTTTTTTAAAATTGTGGGAAAATGCATTACAACCTTGCTTATCAAAACAAAAGGTTTTGAGATACGACCAGTTTTTAGCTGACCTGTATCTTTACACAACTACTACATCCTTAAAAAAAGACTTTAAGAGATTTCTATGACTATTAATATTTACTTAGCCAATCTGGTTTGCAGCTAGGATTTCAAATTTACCAATAACTTTAAACTACATAGTTGTGCATGATTCTTTGTTCTCATATCCCAGTGGCCAACTATGTCTTTCAGGCAAATTACCTATCTCTACCCCTTTCAGTATAGAAACCTGGATTCCAACTGCTTCTTCCTAATATTTCACTCTATTTTGCAACTCTTCCTGCTCTCTTTATACTTTTATAGTAGTCCTAGTTTGCATGACATCCTTAGGAATAGTGATAGGTATTGAGAAACCTATCATAATTGAGTGTCTTGTTCTTCTAGACTTTATATATTGAGGTTGTTCAATTATTGTAGATAATAGCATTGTATAGAGCAAGGTGAATTGAACGTATTCTGGAGCATAATAGCCATACTTGCTCCATATGTCATGTGCTCTTTTCTCATTTTAGCCCAATGGTAAAATTGCATCAGGAAATACTTTCCTGATGTGTAGTAGAGTTACCCCTAACTAGAAAGGTGAAAACGATTATACAGTTTAAAAAGTCAAAATAATTTGGAAAGGAGTTTTGCAGAGGATAAAGATAATTGTTATTAGATATATGCAAGGTAAATGAACACTCTAGAGTATCAATATTACTAAACTATAAAAAGGATAATTTTCTAAACTATGCATCATAGGGTATACCAATAATATTATATAAGCAAAACCTCATATCTTCAGAAACTAAATCAACCTTTTAAGAAATATAAAAGTAAAACCTGTAATATATTAATTATAATTTCTTATTCTTTAGATGCACTAGAAGCTAAAGTAATATTAGAGTATAATAGATTTAATTATAAACTTTTTAGCTTTTAGGACATAAAAAAGGATACAGAGGGTATCAGAAGTTCAAAAACAATTTCTGAGCAACAGAAAACATACTTGTGATAACTATTTGGGTAGTTAAGTAAAAATAAAGGTCAGATAGTTAGGGCCTGATTGTCATGTTGTAAGTAATAGAGTTTCAAATGGAACTATAAGGTAGTATGGTTTGAGTTATAACCGGAGCCAACTAAAGGTGGTATCAATGCCTGTTTCAAAAGTGACGCTTACATAATCAGAACAAGGCTTGGCTTTTATTGAATTGGTATCTTAATAGACTAGCGTTTAATTTGCATCAACTGCACAATACATATATAATTTGGCTTATTATTAAAATAAACTCCGTTATGGTATGATAAGTCACTATCAAAGCTGTTATTAATGAATAACCTCTCATGTTCTTCATATTTTTTAAAAATAACTTACCTTTCAATAGTTCCATCAACTAAAATTTATGATGAATTCTAGTCAAGGGGGAGACGTAATTACAGTTAATAGAAAAACAATTGATGTACAAGTACCGTGCTCAAGCATATGACAAAGTCAGTTACCAGTAAGGTTTATAGATTATGATAAACTGCAATATGCAAATCTCATAGAACTGAACTTCTAGTAAGTCAATAGCCAGTTCTGAGATCGAACTACAGGCACCTTAGAGGTGGGTAAATATCGTCAAAACAAGTTCTGGCAAAAAGCTACTAGTTGGATAATCTTTTCTAAATCGAAGCAAAACATGTTTAAGCTATTCACTATTAGTAAATCCAATGATAGATTCAGTAAGGACTCCTGAACCAGTCGTTATAGCTCTACAAATATCAGCCACAACAGTTGTCTTGCAAGAACAAGGGGAGGAATTGTATAATCGACTTACAAAGTAACGTAACAACCATAGGTACCTTCATTGAAGAAAGGTATCGTTCAAGCCACCTATACACAACAGTTTGATAGATGCAAGGGGGAACACCTTAGCATTAAGGCTTAGCAATGAAATAAGGTCAAAGACCAAACCTGGAATATAGAAGGATACTAGTTTTATTTTAATAATATTATTATTTGAGTTAAAAGCTATGAAATATCATAGAAATACAGGAAAATTGAATGTGAGTAAGCTAGTTGTCAGGTAAGGATATTGTGGACCATCAGATTGTCTATGAAATCTCGACTTTTTTTAAACACGCTTCTTGTAGCTTGCCGAACCATATATTTGTCCAGATATGTAGGCATCGATGATTTGTTTTCCGCGCTTGTAATATTTGCACAGCATAGTGTTTGGAACCTGTGCAAGTGCTCCAGGATATAATTCTAGGAGAGAGGTAAAGTCATAACTACAATTTTATTGTGTGTAGCGTTTTGCTGCACACCAGGAATACTCAATGAAGTTTACCTTGCAAAGAAATGCAGGGTAAAATAGCAGCAGTTGGCCTGCTACCTCAATCACCTCTTGAAGTTCTCGATTTTGGCTTTGAAAGTACTTCTGTGATGCCAAAAGTGAACTAGCATAGCAGTCTCCTGCTTGTAAACACTTAGGATTTGGTGTTAGGTTTCATGCACTAGTTTTGATATTGCATTAAGTTAGGAAGCATGCTCTACTCATTGGCCAAAGGCAACGTTCTGAAAGCACAGTTTACAACCCCTTTAGTATACTATCCAAATAGAGCATATATTGATAATAGCCACCTTCCGGATATAACGAGGACGAAACTACGAACCTTCCTAGTACAATGCCAATTGTACTCTGAAGTAATGCAAGAGACCCGCCATACACCAAGAATTACATATGTTCAGTCTTGCTCCAACAGGCTGCAGCAAGCTGGATAAACCCTTTTGCAGAAAGAAGAAGGACAGAGAGTAGGACCACCTAAGAGGAATTTCCTGCTGCTCTTAAGGAACAGTTTGGCAATATGGATGCAGAAAATTCAGCAAGGACCAAACTGGACATCAGGTGACAAGGAAAAGAACCAGTAACAGAATAGAGGAACATCTTCTGCCAGACAGCTACTGAAACCAATGAAGATAACAATACCAGGCACCGATAATTCCTGAGGGGGATTAATTGGACACTGCAGGACGTATGTGCAGCACACCATATAGTAGCTACCACTGTGGACGATCTAGCAGGATGGGCGATCGAAAATGAAAACTGTCTTAACATAATTAAACACCTCCATAGAAACAGCAGTATTCTTGTCTGACAACAGGCACTATTAGAGAAATAACATTGGTACATGAAAAACCAGCAATATTATGCAAAGCAGTGGATATCCGATAGATCTCCTAGCAACAGGAAAGGTGCCTTAGCTGTACCAAACTATGCTATAGTATCAATAACCGGCCAAACACCAGGGATGATAAAGACAATACTAGTCTGTTAAATAGCATGACAAACAACCAGTGATGGAAACTACTTACGAACCTCCGGGAAATGGAAACCCGACAAATGGCTGTAGGGAAGGGAAACAAAGCAAGTCCCCAGTAAGAGCTGGTCTTAGGGACAAGAAAAACAAACCCTGCAGAATCGGCAACTCAAGCTAGCATTATCAATCACGGAAACATAGGAATAAGAAAATTACCCCACGGTGGTCAAAATGCGTCTGCATGTCAATGACACGACACAGACAATCAATTGAATGAATGACTCAGGCGCGACAGAAAAACTTCATAGACCAAGAATTTAGCTAACTTCATAGTTTAAAAGCCAAGAAAGCGATAGAAATAATGGAAATAGACCTTGAAGAAGGGGAGCCCAGTGATATGAGATCTATTACCTCAATAGCGGAAGTACATATGGACATACCATCCATCACCTGCAAGACAGTGATGGTAGTACCTGAGTCGGGCCCTACTGGGTTAACCTTTGAACGGTTTACCTATGAAGTCATTGAGCACTATATCCCGTATGAAATAGGCAGAAGATTCGCGCAAGCACAGTCCTAAAAAAATGCTTTGTCGAAGACCAGCAAGTCTATATTCGAGAAAACTTGGACATTATAGCTACATTCTGGGTCAAGAAGGTACAAACTGCCTACTGCCAGCAGGTCATGACAGCCCAAGCTCTGAAGAGCCTCTTAGAGGCTCTTGATGGGGCAGTGAGGGAATGAGGCAGTCTCAACTCTGAAATTAATGTGAGCATCGATCTAGCTCCACCATTTCCCTTGGTCTGTAGCGGACCCTTTGTTCTGCACCATATTTTGCAAAGGTAATGGTGGATGTAGACTGGCACCAATATCTTACACAACCCGTAAGGGAAGCTTTGGGTCCAGGAGGAACTCCTGATTCATCGCTGATATCCCTGTGTGCGCTTGCTGTCGAAGCATGTCTATCAGGCAGATCTATGAGCCCTTCTGGCACACTACAGAGATCATCACGACTAGGCAGTGTTATGAAGAAGAAACCACCCGCAAACCCTAAAACTTCAATGGTTGCTACTACCCTTCTAGCAGTGCCAACTAGCCCGACGCTTGTTGTTGAAGCTAAACGACTGTCTGCAGTGGCAGAGGTAACTGCCTCGCTGGCTACACTACAAAATCCAGTACCGCTTGTCCACCAGTGAACATCACCAGCTCCTGCAAAACCATCTGTTACAGTGGGGAGGACAGGCTTTCTATAGGCAGCCGAGTAGTCAGCTAAGGCTTATTGTTGCCCTGTTGTAGGATCGAGGGAGGAACTCGTGGGCATGTTTTCCACTATGAGACTCGATGTATGAAGGGCCCTCGTGAATAGCTAAAACATTCACCCGCACGTCCAAAGTTGAAAAAGCCCATTGTCGGTTCTGTGGTTTTGAAGAACATACCATTGTCGGAGCATGTCAGTGCTTAAAGCACTGGGTTCAAAGAGGCGTAGATAAGGTTCTTGCAGCAAGTGAACCTCCTGTCCCACCTTCTCCGGTTTTATAGTTTTCTCCCCCAAAAGGCTAAGAGCAGAGTTCAGAGGATCAGTTTGGCGGATTTGATGAACCTTTGAGACTGCATGGTGGAAATACAGGCGTGGGTAGTAGTAAGCAACCCCCAGGTAGTAGGAACATCGGTGAAGAAAGAAAACCGCTTGATTCTGACTACTCGTCCAGTAGTGACCACTCCCCTTTCTGCCTCCCTGATCTATGCAGATTTCAGGGCCGAGATAGCAACGTTGGAATTCTGCAAAGAAGCGACTGTATGATGAGTGATGACAAGTCTAGACATACTACCTTCAGAGGTCTAACAAGATATCCAATAATCAGTAAAAGAAACCTGTGAAGCTGGGGATTCTTGGGTTCAATTGGGACCCACTTGACCCACAGCAATTTATCCAAGATGGGAAAAAAGGTTTGACTACTATTGACCCAGTAGGTTGTCCCATATGGACAAAGTCAGCCTGATCATCACGCTTCTTGAAGGGGCTGCAAAGAAATAGTATAACAGCATCCAAGTGCAGATCAGCTAGGATACCGCTCTTAGTGCTTGAGGTAACTTCAATCAAAGCAATGATTAGTGTTCTTAGGCCCAGTTTTGTAAGCGCCTAGTGTCCAGTTTTGGTAGTCATTCTCATAGGGATTGGGCTCTACAAGAATGGAATTGTTTGGTCATAAGAGGAGGAAGGTTTGATCAATTCATTGATGCACTCATTCGGTTTGCCAATGATTATTATTATTATATCTCATTACGCTTATGGAGCCAGAGGCTATGAAGCGGTAACTAACATACATGTAAGGTGCACCTCCTGCACCAGGTCACTGCCCACCGTCTCATATATGTAGGTATCAGCTTTTGAGTGGACCTCCGTCATAAACGCTAACAACCCCTAAACAAAAGAAATCCTCCCATCCGCCTTAAGCCTAACAAATATAAGGAAATAACAGTAAGGAAACCTAAGTAGCCCTGTTCCTTCTCTCAGTTTCTTCTTGGTGTGTGTGTAGGTAGGTGGGACACTCCTTGGAGGTAGCCAGGTGTTCATTGCCGCAGTTGAGACACTTGAAGGTGGTGTGAAGGCATGGCTTGCCCTTGGTGCGGCGGTCAGATCTGCCACAGGTGTGGTGGTGAGCAGGGTGTTCCAAGGAACAGATTACGCAGTGGGGGGTTTTGGTGCACTGGGTTGGGTGGTGTCCAAATTCCAGGCATCTGGAGCATTGGGTTTCAGGACCAAAGGCAAGGTAGCTATGCACCTTGAACCTTCTACCAAAGAGGGAGAGGCCTCTGTTGAGGGCTTTGTCTGTTGGTTCTTTGCCGGTAATGGTGAGGACCATAGCTGATGCTGCTTTGGTCTGACGCTGGGCTTCTGTGGTGAGCCATCTAGGTGGGCATGGCAGGTGGGTTCCTGGATTGAAAGCTTCAATCTCAGCTTGGACAGTTGTAAAGGTAGAGGTGGTCGGTATGCCGTAGATGATGACCTTCTGCCAGATCTCATCCTTTCTGAGGCCATTGGCAGCAGGTATGGTGGCTCTGATAGCCTCCTCAATGGCAAAGCGGTGGTTTTTCAAAACAGATGAGGCAGGAATGTTGTCCATAGTGATAAGGCGGACATGGTAGTTGGGGGTGAACTCAATGTTGGAGATCAGTTGTTTCTTGATTGCAGTGTTGACTGTATCGCGAATGGTAAGGTGGTTGGTGTCATCTGGTAGGGCTGTGCCATCTCTCTCAATGATAATCGTACGGTCGCGTTTGGTGAGGAGGGCAATGGTTGTTGTCTTTGTAGGTAGAGTGGTTGGTGGTTTGACTGGGCAAGCTTTTGCAGCTCTTTGGGCCCAGGTTTGGGTGGTGGTGGAGGGGGGTATGGTGGATTGTATGGTTGTAGTAGGTTGGTGTAGGAGTTGCTGTGACAGAAGTTGCGCAACTTGGTTGGTAAGGGTGGAGATCAAGGAGTGCAGGTCTTTGGTGTCCTGGATATGGCGTTCTTGGACCACCATCAGGTGTTGCTCTAGGGCGTCAAGCTTATCTGAAACTTCATTGTGTGCTTTGTTGACAGCATAGAGTCTCCTGGTAAGTGATTCTATGGTGGGGGGTCTTCCTTCTAGGGTGAGGAAGGTGGAGGCATCAGTGTTGGAGGGGGATGGGCCGGGGCCTCCAACTGTCTGGACTGGGGAAGGGGTGTCCTCCATGGCATTTTCATCCATGGGGGTGTCTGTAGGCGAGGATAGGTTTTCAAACATGTTTTGTGGTTGAAAGGGGGTTGCCAGGGGGTTTGCAGACCCCCTACCTCTGCCTCTTAGCCATGGAGGCATCAGAGGTAATAAAGCCGGGACTTAGTTGATAAAAGGTGATGGGAAACAAATAATAGAGCGTAATTTGTTGATAAAAGTCTTTAAAGGGGGTGGGGAAAGCGGTGAGAATTGGTTTTTAGCCAATGAGGTGGAATCTTGGCGAAAAATTTGGTGTGGTTTTTTCTTTCGCTGTGGTTGTAACGGCAACGGAGTCCCGGTTTGCCAATAAGTTACATTACGACAGGATTAGTGTGAAGAATACGGATTGCATATGTATGACTGCAGATTTGCGATATGCTAGGGTGATGAAAACTCCACACCTTGAAGCATATATTGACTTCCTTAATCTTGCGCAATTCCAGCATCCATCTTACAGCTGTAGCTTCCTTTAACTGCACGGTAGTTAAGGGAAAGCATACCTCCCATGAGCAGAGAGATGAACGGGCGTCTGGCGCTAAGCAACAGCGAAGGAAGGAGTGGCGTAGTGGGAATCGCAATCTTCAACTCCAAAAAGTGGCGGCAAAACCCTTCCGGGTTACTAAACCATGAGGGTATGATGTTAAGCTCCGCAACATCACAGTTCCTCTGACGGGAAACCGCAGCTGTATAAACAATGATCTTGTTGTGGGACTGGGACTAACTTTTGGAGACCGTGTACTGCTTCCCATCCAGTTGTACAGTCCATCAAACCAGCTCGAAAGTGAATGGCTCCCACAGGTGAGTATGGTACTTCAACATTCCACAAAATTCAACAAATTGAGGATCCCCCTCCTTAGTAAAGGTGTACTAAGCTCTGCGGATCACCTCTGATATTAGAGGTTGATACTGTCGTTGGTGCATAGGATAAGCCATCTCGACAAGATCCCAGAAATAAGAAAGCTGACTACCACTCTTCGCAATAAGGCCTAGAGCAAAAGCGTATAAAGGAAAGGAAATTGAGCTAGGTGAGTCCCTTTATCTATACAAGGAAAACGTAGAGGATTCAATTCGGTAGGGCAGGATTGGGTCTGGCCTTTCTTTTGTATTAGGTTTGTGAGTGTTTATTTCTAATTTTCTTTGTTTATTGCTTTACTTGGGGAAGACGGATAGTGATAGTCTAATTTCCTTTGATTTTGTTGCTTTTGTTGGTCAATCAGGCCGGACTTGATTAGCAATTGCATGTTATATACAAGATTACCAGAGGGAGGTAGAATACCCGAAATCTCACTAGTGCGAGAGTCAATACCCAAAAGTATTTCTATATTAACAAGAGATACATTATGACGCATAAGCGAACAAAACCTGTTAGTGAAGAAAGACCCGCTCAGCGGCATAGGCTATCTGGCCCACTGCCCCATACTTGGTAAAAATACATAAAGGTCTGCTAGGACTGGAATTTTGAGAAGCAGCTGTGTAGCCAAGAGGTACTACTGCAGTGGGACAAAGGCACTATGGGTGTGGTATTGAGTAGCTCACGGGTCAAAATGGTTCAGCTACCATCTATACGTCCGAGATTTTTGACACCAATCTCTGATCAAAGTAGGAACCAAATCCTAGATCAGTGAATTATTACACCAATACGGTTAGAATGAAGATTGGTTGCCAGGTAAATGATATAATATTATACCTTAGTGATATGACCGATACTAAGGTTAAAGGCTATCTCCCAATGTCGTGGTTAAATGACGACAATCCTGATTTTGACTAGGATAAGAGTACATGGAAGTTAGATTCAGAATTCTGTAAGGCAAACTGCAGTGCGGCTAAGGGACGTATGGAGATTGTCACAAGTGAAGCGCTCCTAGGCGAGGATAGTAGTCAGGTATATCATCATGGTGAGCGAGGTACATGGGCAAGGACGGTCAAGATATTAGTGTCAATATTGACCTAAAATTGAAGAACGAGGCGCATATTTTCAGTCCAGAAATTATATCCGCTCTCCAGCAGCATACTGAGTTTGACCACGAAATCGAACTTAAGTCAGTGACTAAGCCACCATTAAGTCCTCTATACCCACTCTTTAAGCGAGTGTTAGATGTCTGGAATGACTACATGCGTGACATGGAGGAACAAGTGTAAATAAAGCAGTCCTCGTCCCCTGCTGGTGAACCTATCCATTTGTACTGAAGCCAGACACTATACTTCGGTTATGCCTTGATTACCGCTGGTTCACCAATATTACTGTTAAGAACAACTAGATGTTGGCCTTGATGAATGAGCTAAGGGATAGGCTCAGAATAGCCACAGTATTCACCAAGCTGGATATGAAGAAAGGATACTAGCTTATCTGGATAGCACCAGGTGAGGAAAAGAAAACTGCTTTTAATAGTCGTTATGGCCTATATGAATATACGGTAATGCCATTTAGATTAGGTAACACACTATCATCCTTTCTGAACAAGATCAATAGTGTATTTAGAGATATGTACAATACAGGAGTCATCCCTTATGTGGATGGCATCCTAATACATTCAGAAAAAATAGTGGAATAGGTCTCATTAGTACAACAAGTGATGGAAAGACAGAGAAAACTAGGTCTTTGAGTTAGGATTAAGAAGTTCCCATTCCATCAAATGGAAATTGAGTTCTTAGGCTTTAAGATATCAGAGCAGAGCATATATATGACGACACATAAAGTTGTGGAGATTAGTCCTTGGAAGACTCCTCAGACTATGATAAAAGTTTAATGCTTTATGGCTTTGCAAACTTCTCCAGTCAATTTATCAATGGTTACAGCAAAGTGGGGAAACTTTAAAGTGATCGGTCCAAGAAGGATGTAAAATGAGACTTGTCAGCTGCCTGTCTGCCGTCATTTGAACACCTAGAGGAACTGTCAACTACCAGCCCTAATCTGACACATTTTAGTAGCTCTCGTCCAGCTACGTTGGAAAAGGACGCCAGTGACTTTGCATTAGGAGGAGTGTGCCCCCAGTTCGGTGATGTCCATCAAGGGCATCCAGGAACCTCTCATATTAGGAAGTTAATGCCAGGGGAGATGGACTTGGATATTCACGACAAGGAGATGACAGCGATAGTGTTAGCCACATGGGTAAATGATACTGGAATCTAGTAGCGCATTCATACATATAATAGGTGAAAATCCAAGTCATATCCCTGCGGCCTCGGCGTTCGCACACTCTGACAAGACAGGGACCCTACGCGGTTCCTCGTTCATACACATAACCGAGTCATAGAAGCACCTCTTATGACACCACATACATTGCCCCCGTCCTACTAACCGGAAGGTGTTCGCAGGGTATACAGGCGCAGCTCTCTGCCTATCCAACCCAGGTGGAATCAAGCGATTTCGTAATGAACCCACGGAGTTACACCTTTTTGAAGTCGGAAGACTAAAATATGGATTTGGTTAGTCCCAACGGAGAAAAGAATTCGCGTGAAATAGGTCACTCCACTACTAAGTGAGAATGTACTGATGCACTTATATAATGCCAGTATAGTTAAACCAAGAGGAACAAGTTGATAAGGAGAGGCAGTAATGACGAGAAGGTATTGGCCCGATCATGAACACAAGTCATGGTGAAAGCCAGCTGCAGAAACGGTTCATCAGCACCGATCAGATAAGGTCAACAACCAAGCAGGTCCCTTGACTTTCTAAGAGACTATAGTACGTTTCAAACCAGACGGGCTAAGTCTAAACAATAGAAAGGAGGTCAGGCGTCTGCTACCAACAGGTGAGCAACCCATTCGGTGAAAGAGGAGCTCCGACTACACAATTAGCTGTGAGTGGAAGAGAAACTTCAAGGTCAAATGGTGTTCACACTAAGGTAGAAGGCAGGAGAAACACGGAGCGGTACATAGTTAGTATGACAGATAGATGTAGTCCGTGAACACACAGACGCGGCATATAAATATCGCACTGCATCCAGAGTTTTAGCCATCATCAAGCAACGGAGAAGAGATCTTATCAATATCAGATGTTTTACTGGAAAAACCATTACTACTCAATCAAATAAGCCTTCCTAGTAAAGTCTCCATCTACGGAAATAAGATTTAGACCTAGTTCGATTCACGTATACTTAGAATCGGCTACCCCTAACCCTATACTGATATTTCTCCTTGTTACCAATACTTATTACATGACCTTTGGACATCTCCAGGTCATACCTCAGGAATCACACATATTCATAGCTGATTCAACCCTCTTTAACAAGCTTCTGCTCGTACTTCGACCCTCAAATTACATCTCCTCTTTCGAAAAAATACTTGAAAACTCACTCCTGAAGATTCAATTCAATATACCTCAGGAACCCTCCTGGTACACCTATCCCTAACTCGTACTGACAAAATCAGTGTTCAAAGAAATCCACGAACACTAATACGGTTCCACCTTCCTGTGCAAACCGTTTCAAGACTACAACTCTGTAGAAGAGGGAACCTCATGTTCATTCAGTATAATCTATGCCTCATTCGCGCCCTCTGCGAGGGGATTGGGAAAACATCCCAACTCCTATTAAACAATGTCCTCATGATAATTGACTATGGATACGGATAAGGCAATGTCCGACATTGAAGAAGTTTCGTCGGTGGGAACGACCATGCACCAGGACCCTCCAGGTCATTTTTTGCACTACACCACCTCTCACAGCCAAGTGGTGTTAGAAAGTCAGCCCCAAAACTAGATCAAGCACTCACCATCCTCTGACACCAGATATCCAGCTATGGAAAGATGAGCAGTACACATCGGCCAAGCAATGAGCTACTTAGACTGTACCGTCTAGGAGTCGGTTGATATTCAACATCTGGCCTACCATGAACTATCTCGTCACCCACAAGATCTGGCACACCAACTCCAGCACTATGCCCAACGGATAACCTGTGGGCAACAAATCATGGGTAAAGAGTTGAAACAAGGCAATTCGGGACTTAAAATGTTAGCACCAGAGAGCGACGCACTTCAAGATGCAACTACAAAACGGTTACGGGCAAAGTTGCAAGCACTGGAAGAACGGGCTACACACGAGCAAGCGGTAAGTACCCAACTTTATACTAACATTGTGGTAACAGGAGAAGAGTCGCTGGATCGAGACCACCAGCTAGAACAGGTTTTGGCTAGGCAAAAAGGAGAGCTCCTCGAAAGGCTAGTGGCAACCCAAAAAGCACATGAGTAGAGTAGACAAGAGTAACGAGAACTACACCAGCGCCTCGAACAAGAGCGTTTGGGAAGGGAGGCCTATGTGTTGAGAAAAATCCTGCGCCTGAACAGCAAAACCGAATGTTGACACGGATGAATGAGACTCTGGTGAAACTAGAGGTTGCGAAAAACCAACCCAGTGGTTGGGAAATAGTGGCCCAGCAGCCAGTGGTAAATCCTGGATTAGAAAAATGAACCAGGGCTGATGGCAGGGAAGAATTTCGCTTTATCCCTGCCTGGGATAAGGGAAAAGGAGTAGTTATGGGAAAAGGTGTAGACAGGGGAGAAGGAAATGGAAATGGGGGAAAAGGTCCACCACAGCCCCCACCAGTAAATGCTCCTAACCTAGGCGACGAAGACCCCCCATGCCCTGACGACCAGGAAGGCCATCTAGACGAGGCGGTTAACCTTCTCATGGCCCTCAAGCAGGTGGAAATTTAGAATCAGAAGCAGATGCATGGGTGCAGCGATTAGGTCAAGCATTAGCCCGAACGAATAGGCACCAAGCGGATCCCCCTTCAAATATATGAATAAAACTATTTAAAATATATGAGTAAGGTTACTAAATTGTTAAGATTACGTAGAGAAAAACCTATGGCAGTGGGAAGATAACGAAGATCACAGGAAATATGTGTTGGGAAGAATTGAAGGTACTGAGGTAGCCCCATTTGCGAATACTTAGCGAAAAAAGATGGCCAGAGACCACGGCTTCCCTAAACATGTGGCCTAGATATTAGAGTTACTTTCGAAGTGGAAGTTACAGAATGATTCTTGGTATTTCATAAGGCATAAAAAGCCTTATCAGAAATGCAACAGGTTATGTATATAGGGAACATAGAGAAATACCCCCTAACCATGGAAAACCATGAGATTGAGGCAGAAGTATCCTGTATTGCCGTGAGGATCATAATTTAGCGGCCACTTGCTCTTGATGCCATGCAAACCCTATCACATTAAATTCATGATCGGAATAGGGAATGGATCAAGGCAGTCCGCATGGTTACCAAAGCCGAGGAATCATTGAAAGAACAACAAGGTTTATTTAGCAAAAATGACTAGAGGTCGGGGGATACCCAAAAACGGACTAGAGATGAGGAACACAAACCAAGTAATGCGCCTGCAGTAAATAAGGAGTGGAAAACATCTAAGGTGGCCGAAAATACGTCATATACAACCAACAAATAAGTGGAAAAAGAGAAAAACACCCCCACAGATTAAAAGATTGAAGACACAAATTGGATTGAGGCGTATAATGGAATCCCTAGAGTCAAAAATGTGGAAATGAAAAAAGCCAACCAATGCACATTATGCACACTGGCAAATCATACATGGAAATTCTGTCAGAAACAGGCCCTAGATCAATTATCGGACAACGAAGGGGGAACCCTAAAATCACATATAAATGACCCCACGCTCCCTATGCGCCCAATTGGTAGATACAACCCTCACTGAGGGTAAACTAAATCAACCAACCCCAGATTTTTTAAGCTAGATGACATGGACGAAACTTAAGAAAGTTTCAACCACCGGCTGCGACAGCTACCAGGTACTCGGTTATGGACCGCTTTATGAAAATGAATTCAACAAGGGTGCTTGACCTCTGCAAGGTCCTGCAAGCTGGTATTCCGCACTTCTCCTTGAGAATCTCAAAATCAACTGAGAATCACGAAAAGTAGTCCTCATATACTGGAGTAATGCACACCTAATAATGACAGGTGAGCAAGGAGCGATTGACCTGGAAAGTGGATCGTGGTAGTCAGGGACCTACTACTAGAACCTTAAACCAAAATAGAAGAAGGTGGTGCATAACATTTAGTATACCTTGGAACTCAGTATGGAAGACTCTCAATTAAACCCGAGTCTATTTAAAGCCCTAAATCTCTCTCAATTCTCCATGGAAGGGTGGACAGACTAGCGCAACCAAGGGCCCTCTTAACAATGTTTAGGGGAAACAAGTTTAGCATCGATCGTGAGAAGCCTTCCAGGAACAAATATTCATCATGGGTCAGCTGGACAATGAAATAATTGAATAAACAGAATGGGATTCCTACCACCAAGAAAAAAGAAGTTGGAACAGAAGGAGAAACTGCAGCCACCTAGTTCACACGCTAAATGGAGCTAGGTTAATCCTTCCCGAACCTGGACTACAGTTTTGTGAGTGCGTGAGGCATTCAAGACTCATATGGTTATCGTGGCGTAGCGTGAAGAATCCCGCGAGTACTAGAGAGTTGACTATCACAATATGATATGAGTGCGGCTCCGGTTGGGCAAAGGCAGGTGCCAGGGCAAGTGGCTGGTATATGGGAGCCCTTCGGCAAGGGTTAAAGACCTGTAGTAGTGGGCTGCCTAGTACACCAAACGAAGGCATTTTTTAGTTAGTCTGAGGAGGCTTTAATAGCCGACACCCTCCGGGCATGGTAACAAATATATTCAGATATAGTTACAAACCTGTATGAACAGGTCTCAGAAATGACATTCCAAAGCCCCTTCAGGCCCAAATAAGAAAATCACGACCCCGGCAACCTTGCCAGAATCTTATACCTGCCCTGAAGGAAGGGTAACTATTGAAGCAAATGGCTGAAGAATCTCTGCATACGTGTTATTAGATTCAGGATCTAATATTTTCCTGATCAATCAAAATCTGGTAAACCAGTATCAGATCCCTTACATTACACACACTCGCAAACAAAAGATCCTTACCTCCAAAGGGACCCCCGCAGCCAGGTGAGGAAAATAGTATACTCACCCAATTCTAATAGAAATTGGGACTAAAGCACACAGATCACATATAACATCTGAGATTGCCACAGTGGGAGGATATAATTTATATCATCCCATTTGGCTGGTGGCATAAGGAACACCATATCTCGAACATTGAATTCCTCAAACATGGATATTTAATTATGACAAGAGTCAAAGCTATGTCCACAAGCCGGACTTGGAAAAATTATTTGAATCGGATGAGACGGCAGCCTATGATCCAGAGGCTAAATATGTGTGGAGAATCGAGCATACAAATCTAGATAATATCCAGGCTTTGGAAATCGTCCCCTAAAAATATCATGAATATAAAAAGATATTCTTACCAGAAACCGCGTAGAAGCTCGCTAGTAGAAAGACTTTCAACCATGCGATTGACTTGGTCCCGGGCGTGGTAACACCTTGGAGACCAATATCCACTATGTCAAGTCATCCACTTGACTTCCTAAGTAAATACTTACAGAAAATACAAGATCAGGCACAGATCCAAGAAAGTAAATAAGCCGCAGGGGCACCGATTTTATTTGTGACTAATCCGGATGGGTGAATGAGGTTATGTGTGGACTATTGACAATTAAACAAGTGACAATAGACAATAAATAACTATTGCCGCAGATGAGCGAACTCCGCGAAGGAGTCGCAGGGCCAACAATGTTCCCTAAGCTTGATCTTGTGGATGGATAGCAGCTACTAAGGCTCAAGGAGGGAGACGAGTGGAAAAAAGCCGTTCACACCCGGTATGGGCACTTTGAATATAAAGTAATGACATTTGGGCGGTAAACAGATACACCACATTCCAGGCATGATGAACAAAATCCTACACGAATTCCGGGACTATGGTGTCGTGGTATACCTGGACTATATCCTAGTATATTCAAAAACTGATCACGAACACGTTCTATTGTTAAAAGTGGTTTTATCTCGGTTGGAAGAATATGATTTAGTAGTACCAACCACCAAGTCGGTTTTCCATACCGATAGTATGGAATTCCTAGGATATATCGTTGTGGCAAATGGGGTTAATATGAGCGAAGGAAAAGTCCTGACTAGAAAGGACTGGAAAGCACCTCGGACAGTCAAGGCGGTGCAAATATTTATTAGATTTGCCAGGTTTCACCAACGTTTCATAAAGGATTTTTCAAACATCTGCAAACCAATAACGGAAACATTGAAGGAAGACTGTAGAAAATTTAGCTGGGGACCAGATCAAGGGGCAGCATTTGAGTAACTCAAATACAGGTTCACATCTGCCTCTATTCTTGGCCATTTTTACCTAGAACAAGAAACCAGAGTTTTTAAGGGACACTAGCAACTAAGCGCTAGATTTTGTACTATCCTAATTCAAGGACAAAAAACTCCATCCTGTCGCCTTCCAGTCCAGAAACCTATGCCCTGAAGAATGGAATTATGAAATCTATGACAAGGAATTGCTTGCTATGCTAGACGCATTCAAAGAATGGAAGCAGTACCTGCTGGGAACAGAGGACCCAGTCACCATATATACTGACCACCAGAATTTGCAAAACTTCCTAATCACTAAACTTTGAAATCCAAGGCAGATACGTTGGGCACAAGAACTGGCAAACTATAACTTCAAAATAGTTTATAGGCCAGGAAAGAGAGGCGGCAAAACTGATGCATTAAGCAGATGGCCTGAGTACCGTCCAGCGGAGGGAGCAGCGCATAGCGAACATTCAATACTCAAACCATTACCCTTCCAAATCTCGCTGCTACATTTAAACGAGCCAGAAGATAAGGATAGTTTTGCAATAATAGCAAACCAAGTACCCAATACACTCAGGATAAAATTGCAGTCAAAAAAGGCTAGGATGCCTACTAAGAGCTCACGATTGGCTGCCGGACATGACCTCTATGCAATTCACGACTCTATGGTACCGCAAAAAGGACTATATCTGTGGGAAACTGGCATTGCAATTGGGTTACCGCGAAATACTTATGCGCATATAGTACCGATTAGTGGTCTAGCGGCAAAGCACGGAATTGGCATAGGCGGTGGAGTAATAGACGCCGACTACACAGTGGAAATCAAGGTCATCATGAGGAACCATGGATCTAACTACTGCCAAGTGTGCCAAGGAGATCGTATACCACTACTGGTAATCGAGAATATAAATACCTCAGAGGGTATGGAAGTGGACAGCCTAGAACCCACTAAACACGCAGGTTCAGGGTTTGGCAGTATAGATATTTCCCCGAGAAGGGTAATGGCAGAACCGAGCAAGGGAGTCGTGCCGCACCAACAAGCAGACCAAAAGGATAACCTGTATTTTGACCTGAGAGACTTGGAAGTTATAGCCAGAGGTTTGACACCAACTTGCATGATGTCTAATGCTATAATATAAAGAGCAGACATACGTAAGTATTATCAACAGCTATTACTGGACATCAGACAAGTGTCATGGGAGGACCAAGCCTGGCAGCGGTGCAAAGAAGAATTAGGGGAATAGAGTCAAGTAGGATGGCTATTACCAACGAAATGGACAGTAGTTGAGGGACTACTCTATTACAAGAACCAGCTTTCCATCTCAGAGAATGAAGCCATATGGACTACAATTGCCAAAGGATGTCATGACTCAAAGGTAGCAGGACACTTTAGACAAGAAAAACCCTTGGAAATCGCGTCCCGAGATTTCAATTGAAAAGACATCACCAACTGATCAATGATTACGTCCGGTCCTGTGATGAATGCCAGTATTATAAAAGTCTGCATCATGCAAGATATGGTTTACTGCAACCCCTTGAAGTCCCTTACGCAGCCAGGATATCGATATCTACAGACTTTATAACTCAACTACCTGAATCTCAAGGGAACACCTAAATCATGGTAGTAGTGGATCAGTTTACAAAAATGGCACATTTCATGGGACTCGAGGGAAATGTAACCGCAAAGGATGTGGCCAGAGTATTCTTAAGGGAAGTCTGGAAGTTGCATCGACTTCCAGCCGAAATTATTTCAGACATGGACAAAAAGTTGTCGGGAGAATTTAAGGAATCTCAGTGGAAAAGCCACAATATAAAACAAAAAATGTCAACGGCATATCACCCACAACCTGATGGCCAAACCAAAACAACCAACCACGTGCTGGATAGATACTGGAGGAATTTCATCAACTATTATCAAAACGATTGGTATCAGTTGTTACCATTGGCCAAAGATGCCTACAACAATTCGGCCACCAATGCTCATGGGTTATCCTCCTTCTACATAAACTATGAATTTCATCCGCAGACAAAGTGGATGAAGAAATGCGTAGATCAAAATCCAGGAGCAAACTTGACAGAATATGAACAAATATTATAATCACAAGGCAAAGCAGCAACCAGAGATACAAAGAGGAGACCCGGTTATATTCATCGCGAAGAATATACCAACAAAGCGGCCATCCAAGAAAATGATCCCAAAGTTATAAGGGCCTTTTAAGGGGTTAGAAAAGAAATGAGAACACGCCTTTAAACTTGAAATATCACCAGGGTGGAAAATCTACCTGATATTTCATATCTCCCTGCTAGAACCATACCGCACATCTTCAAGAACAGACAGGGAACAACATGACTACAAGCCCGATAAAATCGATGCCGATTTAGAAAGGGAAATAGAGCAGACTGTAAAGAGTGAAATAATCTCTTACACAAGCATTGTACTCGGAAGGAACTAATGGATGCGGGAATTAAGGTATAATGTGAAGTAGACGGGGTGTTTCGAAGATTGGAACACCAGGGAGCCACCGGAGAACATAGAGCAGGGGCAGGAATTAGTGGAGGAATTTGACAGGGACAACCCGTAAATGCTGAGGAGGGCAGATGGTTCATGATGAGGGAATGGTTTTCATGATGTAGCCAGGCAAAGACAAACGCATTTTTACCCTACTAAGTCGAGCTCAAACAGGAGTTGGTATTTTGAATGAATATATAAATTTAAGGTTTGAAGGAATAATGGGTACCGAAAGGACCAAGAAGAGTTCGGGACAAACCCTAGGAGGAGTGAGCTCATGTTAGGTACCTGCGTAAATGATAATGGAATCCAGTAGCGCATTCATACGAAAAATGTGTGAAAATCGAAGTCATACCCCTGTGACCCCAGCGTTCGCACCCTGCGAGAAGACATGCACCTGGCGCAGTTGCGCCTTCACCTTCAAAACTGAGTATTTGAAGCACCTCTTGTGATACCGTAAAAGTCGCCACCGTCCGTCTGACTGGATGCGGTGCGAAGGGCTATCAAGAGGAGCTCTCTTGTTAATCAACCCAGGAGGAATCAAGCAATTCCATAAAGAACCTGCAGAGTTACACCTTTTTAAGGTCGGAAGACTTAAATATGGATTCAGGTAGTCCCATCGGAGATGAGAATGAGCGGGAGGTAAGCCATACCACTACAAAGTGAGAATGTGCTGATGCCCCTACATAATACTAGTATGGTTAAACCAGTCGGATCATGTTGATAAGGAGAGGCAGTGATGACGAGAAGGTATTGGCCTGATCATGAACACAAGTCACCCTGAATGCAAGCTGTGGAGCCAGTTCTATCGGCATGGACAAGATAAGGGCAACAACGAAGCTGGCCCCTTGGTATTCGGAGAGACTATTGGTATGTTCCAAACTGGACAGGCTAAGTTTGAACAGTAGAAAGAGGGTTAGCTGTCTCCTACCAAAAGGTGTGCAAACCTTCCGGTGAAACAGAAGCTCCGACTGCACCATTAGCTGTGAGGGGAAGAGAATCTTCAGGGTCCAATAGTGTTTGCACTAAGGTAGGAAGCTGGAGAAACATGGAGGGGTACATAGCTAGTATGAAAGTTAGATGTAGTCCGCGAACACTTGGATGCGGGATATAAATATCATAGTGACTCACGAGCTTTAGCTATCATTAAGCAACGGTGAAGTGTTCTTATCAATATCCTATATTTTACTTGAAAAATCTTTACTACTCAATCAAACAAACCTTCCTAGACAAGTGTGCATCTACGGAATTAAGATTTAGGCCTAGTTCGATTCGCGTGTTCTTAGACTATACTACATCTAACAGCTAGTGGCTGCCTTCAAGGAATGAGATCATCTCTTGCCCTCGGTTGAAGACACGATAGTGGTCTATACAGAGCATAAGAATTTGGAATACTTTAACTGCACAAAGGTCTTAAGCCGTAGGCAGCTCCGCTAGGTGGATTTCCGACTGCTGTTCAACAGCAAGGTTGTTTACTGAGAAGGGAGGCTGAATAACAAGGTAGATGCGTAGTCATACAGTAGGGACTACTGCCTAGATGGAGGTGGTGATCCACTGCCTCAAACCGTTTTTCACCCGCTGCAGTAGCATATACTGCAAGAGCGTAATCTACTGTGGCCCTAGATTCCCCTGACCTGCATAAGGTTTCGTTTACAATTTGGATTCCTACCAGCTCTGCTTACCTCTCCAGAATCAGAATAAGTTTACTATAAGATGTTAAAGACAGTAGTAGAAAATGAAACAAATGTGGATGTCAACTTTGAGGTAGAAAAGGACCTCCTTACTTATAAGAACCCTGGTATGTTTCTAATGACGCGGGATGAAAGTGGAAAACAACGGAAGCAGAACATTAAGTACGCATTGCCGGACACTTTGAAACATAGAGGACAATGAGACATGGCAAAGGCTTTCCTCTGCTGGCCAAAGTTAGAGGAATACATTAATGAGTATGTCAGAACTTGTGATGTTTGCCAACGTAGCAAAACCATAAGGCAAAAGTAGTTTAGGCTATTCCAGCCTGTTGAGCTTGTGATAAGGCCATAGAATGCAATATCGATGAACTTCATTGTAGCCTTGCCAGTTTCAGAGGGATATACAAAGACATGGGTCATCGTTTATATTTTCTCCAAGATGGCTCACTATATCACTTTGGCTACAGAGGTGGCTAAAAAAGAGTTCGCTCTCATGTTCCACAAGGAAGTTTGGCGTTTGCATGGGCTCCCAGAATCAATGATTTTTGACCGACATCCTAGTTTCACATCTACCTTTTGAATAAGGCTTATAGATTTACAACAAGTCAAACTCTCTGTCTCTACTGCTTTCCATCCAGAAACCGATATACAAAATGAAAGGATTAATCGGACACTAGAACAGTACGTATAATGTTATTGTTCATACCAGCACGACCATGGGCTGCATTGTTGCCGTCAAATGAACAAACATACAATACTTCAGTTTCTGAGTGGTCTAAGGGATACCCCTTCGAGTCGTACTATTTGTTTGTTCACTGGACAAAGTGTTCCTGAACCTTGTCGGAGTATCAAAGTATAGATCTAAACTGCAACCTGGCCATCCAGGATTGGGAATGCATATAGGCTGACATTCGAGAGACTTTGGAAAAGGCAAAGGCGCGGCAAAGGAAGTAGCATAACTAGAAGCATCTGCTATCAAAGGCATAAGTCACCCTGGAAGTCGTAGTCTATGATAAAACAAAGAAAGCATACCATGTTATATTAGCCCGACACAAGATTCGCACCAAGCTATCTATCAAAAACCTGTTTAAAAAAGGTACCTCCATTTGTTATCAAGCAAAAGATAGGACCACGGATATAGGTACTGCAACTGTCCGCATGATGGACTATCCACAGTGTTTTCAATGTGGGACTTTTGGAACCTTAGCATGAAGACCTAATTGGTAGATCCGCGAAGGAGGTACCGGTCACGGATATTGTAGACTTGTAGCCAAGCTTTGTAGTCGAAGTGATAGTTGATACCAAGCGTGATTGAAGTAGAAAGTCTAAGTTCTCTCACTAGTTTATACAATACTTAGTCCTGTAGGAAGGGTATTGCCTGGAGGAAAACTCAAGGGAACCGTTTGAGATGATGCAAGCAACAGGATTGAAGGCTTTTATGACCTTTCATAATCGTTATCCCCCTCAGCCAGGGGATTACCGAAAATGAACTAGACCTCAGGTGAGCCACTGGCAGGAAGAAGAACCTGCAATAAGAAATAACAAAGTCTGAGGAGAGACCAATGGAAGAAGTAAGTTGTGTAATGCTGGTACATATCAGTTAGTATAGGGTGACCATGCTAGGGAGGATAACACAGATCCACACTCAGGTAGGGTAACTCAGAGCTTTAATCTGGAAGGGAATCCCTACTAACAGGGTAACCCACAAGAATAGTTTGGCAGGGTAAGTAACCCTCGGAGTCACAAAGGGTAACAAGCCAGTCTGGGTAACTAAAAAAGCCCTATGACAACATGATCAGATGTGCCGACACCAGTAGCTGTCCTATGTTCTTATAACCATGTGTATCATGGCAATGCGAACCTATATAAATAATATAGTCCTTATACAAGGCCCTCCAGCAATGCAGAGAGGTATGGTTCGTGCAGACCAAAACCTGAACCTTGAATTTCGTCATTTTCAAAGCATTATACCATCAGAACTACCAGCCTAGGAAACTCAAAAAAACCTCTAGATTATTCTCCTTACCTTTCTCAACAATGTAGAGGTTTTTTTAAGTCCCTCAGGTAGCTGAGTAGTTGTGTATAATCATCCAAAACAAAACACTTTTGGTGAAGAAATGAAAATGTGTTACACACAGCCACAACAAGATTGGCAAGATAGGGCAGTATTTGTATTAGTAATTTTACTTTTCTGCTAAGATTTCTGAGAATATTATGTAAATACATAGGTAAACCTAAGAGCTATGGGTTTTATGACTACTTGAACAAAGATTGTCTTTTGATAGGAAACCATAGTTGACTAGAACATGTCCATGTACATCGCCTACATTAAATCAAAGTTGATTGTAAGAGTTATATTTCTCAAATTACAGTTAATATCCGAAAAACTGATTTTAAATACAAGGAACTTGAATAGGATAACATGACCAAAGAAAAATAAAGTATTGTGAAGACTAGATGGAAGACTGGGTGGTCGGCCTTGCTCTGTGCCAGATGCTATCGACTTCTTTAATTTATATCTCGATCAAGATGATTACAATGTTGTAATGGAAAATGGGGATGAGGAACATAGTAGGAGTAATAATGGGAATGGTAAGTGTGTAAATACTGAATGAGATATAATTATGAAAGATATATTATACTAATAGCATACATGTGCGATAAAAGAACAAGATAGTGGTGTCATTTTTCTGGTAGTTGAAGATGAGAATTTGGATCTCAGGGAAGATGATCCACCTATAAAGGGTCCTTCAAGGCAAACTTTATGGAGGAAGAAGAGAAAACTATGCGAAGAAAGAGAAATAGAGGATGCTTTGGGTCTAGTACATGAAAATCAAGGTATGATTGTCATTCAGTAATAGGTACTAGGTGAGAAATAAAATAGCTATATAGTATATTCTAATTGTTTTAGACATGACTGAAATCGAGACATCTGAGTCGGAGGATAGTCAGATGAGCTCTTTGATAGAACAGGGGTATATGGATTGGCCAAGATTAGCTAAGGTAGAGCATGATACTGTCAGAAGGCAGATCCTCTCCGATGGTAAGATCATCCTCTGGAGGTAAGTAAAATTGAATACAAAAATGAATTAATATATGTTATATCATAGGAATTGGTGATTAGAGACAATACTTAAAGTCTATGAGATGCAAACTTCGAGGTTCCTATCTTGAGCGCCATAAGCAGGGCTTAGAATTCATGAGATTTCAAAATCTTGGCTTGTCCAAGATAACCTGGCAAATGCCACGAATGAAGATTGCTGCTCTAATTGCCGCAGCCTCTGCAAAGGGACGGTGGATAGCCTTACTGATCATGGAAGAAGATTGCAAGTGGATCAAATCTCGCCAAATATCCTTGCTGAAGAAGAGAGAACATGGGAGTATCATATCTCGCCTGAATGAGGAAAATACAAGGCATGCAATTCAGGAGTACATTGCTGGAGCTGGAGACACTATTACATCATACCTTCTGGCTGCCGCAATTATAACATATTGGACAACAGGTTCTTTACCCCAAAGTTCAGAATGTACCGACCCTGAACTCTCTATTAATTCCCCCTCACCTATTACCAGCAATCAAATTAGCCTTGATTTGGGAGCAAAAGTTCATATGGTCTTAAAGAGGCGAACTGCAGCTGATTGGCTAAAGATATTGGGATACAAATATTAGGAGGTTAAGAAAGGTGTTAACTGTGACGGACATGAAAGGGAAGATATACTAGCCTATCGGCAAAATGAGTTTCTTCCAGCAATTGATCGTCTCCAGCCCTTTATAGTTAAATGGATACTGGATATTGACGGTAATCCAACTATGATCATTCCTTAAGATTTGCCTATTGGGCAAAAGCTAATTGTTCTTGTTACACATGATGAGTCTACCTTTGACTCCAATGATGGCAGAGGATAGGCATGGATGAAGGATGGTGAACCTCCACTTCGAAATAAGAGTAGAGGGAAAGGTATCTTGGTCTCAGATTTTGTAACAGCTGGTGGACGTTTGCAGGCTTCTAGCTGGCTATCAATTGAGGACTTACCTTCTTTTGGCCTCACAACTAATTGAATCTTCGTTATTGTCCATATTCAGCAACAATGAAAGTCGAGTATGGTGGTGACCTATGGTGGAAGGGAGAGGACCTGATCAAGCAAGTTACGGAGGTTGCAATTCCTATTTTCAAATGGGCCTTTCCTGACTGCCAAGCAGTCTTCCCGTTTGATAATGCAACAAGTCACTCAGCCTTTGCAGCTAATGCCCTTAGAGCAACAAGTAGGAGCCTTAGCCCTGGCGGTGTACAACCATTGTTACTTCCTGGAATTAATCCTCTGACTTTAGAGGTACAAGAAATGGTAGAATAGTATTGCATACCAAAGGGATTAAATCAAGTTCTTGAGGAGCGAGTTCATTGGCAAAGAGGATTCTGTCTTCAATTCCTTAAGCCAGGAACTAATAAGCATCTAAAGACCTGTTTACAGGGAGGGATTTGTTGTGCAAGGGCCATAATTGTGAATCAATCAGACTTTCACATTCAGAAATGCCAACTACAGGAGGAGGTGGAAGCAAAACAACATCAAATCTTATTTTATCCCAAGTTTTACTGCGAAATTAACTTTATTGAATATGTATGGGGGGCAGCCAAACATTATACACGTAATACCTGACGATACAATATTAAGGCTTTACGCATGCTGATTCCAGAAGCATTGGAATCTGTATAACAAACAACAGATTTGGAAATATGCGAATACGGTTGAGAGGATTCTTGATGCCTATAGGAATGGAGTCCAATATGGTTCAAAGGAGTTTATGACAACATTAAAGCATAAATATTTGAGCCACCGCAGTGTTAGTGATCGCGATTGATTTTAACAAAAAATATAATTTATATTTATAACTATACCAATATTTAGAATTCTATATTCTTGTATTTTATTTTAATATTATATATATTATGATATTTTATGCTGCTACACACTAATAAACATATATCCTAATCCCTTATATAAAGCCCTAGAAGGCTAAATTTTGGCATTTAGAGCATCTCAGCCACGTAATACTTTTTAGCAGCCTTGTTAAACTTTTGTTCTGCACGAAACATATTTCGTGCACTTTTACAGAGAGTCCCACCATGATAGGGCAGAGTTACCCTTCCATGGATATCCCATATGAGATTGTGGACTTCAAGTTACCCTAACACAACATCACGCGACCCGCGAAACCTAACTGCAGTTACCAGGTGCTTCCAGGAGATGTTTTGGAATGTCGAATACCTGCTTGCGGCTCCCATGTTCACACCTTGAGACAGGTCGGAAATTATGACTGATCCAAAGAGATTAACCAAAATGTGATAGTGAAGGCGGTTGGGTGATACCATATACATCACTGTCGTCCATTTGACCAGATGCTGTGAGCAGGATATATATAGGGGAGGGCAACGGGTGACCTTGTCAAGTTGATACTTTTGATATCGGTGGTATTCTGGGTGTACTTTGGGGACCTAATAACCCCATGGGAGGTGTGTAAGTCTCTCGGAATGGCGGACTGATCATCGGCAATAAACTGTAGGTTTGTCCAGATAAAACTCGTCAGTAAAAGGCAACGTAGAATCCGGAACTATACCAATTCTGAGTGACATTACTACAGGACTCTGACAACGTTAAGGCTTTTCATGCTTGAGGTGCTTAACGAACCATTGATTATAGCTAGTGGTCATTCAAGCCAACACAATAGTGTCATTGGCAGGGGGAGCTAGGAAGTATTTAAGAAACAGTTCAAATTGCACAAGTAGACAAAACGCCAATATGGCTTGCATAGACACAAGTGAAATTGGGGTTCATAGTTTTGACATAGATAATGAATCTCAAGTCCGGGTAATAGTAGGCTACTAGAGTAGCGACGCACAGTAAGGTTTTTCTCTCCTAAAACATAATTGAGATCTTGCGGAAGACTTACTAGATTGGCAGACTCTCCATATTGACACCTTCAGTTAGTTTGTGAAGGTAATCATTACGGAATCCGGTCCTAAGCCTCACGTGAAGAAGAGTGCTCAAAGGTAGGATTAGGGATGACTGGCGATGGCTTTTATATTTCTACTTATATAAACGCGATTGGCACTCTAATATGATAACAAACCGTCCTCTTATGAAGTACTTGAATTCAGTAATTTTTATTTTTTATTTAACTCTAAGATTCTCTGTTAAGGTACAGGAAGCTGCATGCAGCGTTAGCTATGGCAAAAACGAAACGTTAATCTCATACAAACAAACAAAAGAAATATCAAAGTCATATCTCCCAAGTGTAAGGGTACCGTCACTACTCCCACACTGGAGGTTCATCAAGTAAGGAAAGAAAATAACAAAATAACAAACCAAGTTATGAAATTCATAGTAACGTAGCAGAGTACAAGTTAGTAGCGAAGGGCAGCCAAGCTATCTCAAGGTGAGAGTGGCCTGCAGGCCAGCGTTGGTGGGGGGAATCCAGTTACAGATTCCAGAATAGAGGCGGAAAGGGCCTGTTGAAGGTCCACTGAGGACCAGGAAGGAGAGCCACAGCCGAGACAGCCAATGCCAGAGAGTTGGTGTAGGCGAAACGAGGCTTTGACAGGACATTGGAGGATTGCATAGACTATGGTCTCTTCCTCCTCCAGGCCTAGCGGCAGAGGGTGAGGGGGTCAGGGTCGTCTCAGGATATGTGGGCAGCCAGGTCGTTCTTACCAGAGTGCATTTGGTGGATTCTACCAGCAGCGAACTTGTCTAGACCCATAAAGGGATATAGGGACAGGCGCGGTGCATAGCAGTAGTAGATGGAAGGGGGAGCCTTGAGGGTCCAGTCCTGGAGAAGGAGTGCCTTACAGGCATTCTTGAGGAAAAGTGTAACTCCTGGTTGTCGGTACTGGGGGGAGGATGTCTGCGGGAACCAGGTGAGGAGAGGGCAGAAGGAAGTTCCCAACAGTGGGTATGATGGGGAGGAGGGATAGTCAATGTGCATCAAGGGGAAGGTGATACCTAGGGAGGAAGGTGGGTTAGTATCAATCCCGGGGGAGGGGTATGTAGTTTTGCTTGAGCCCATATAAAATGCGACGGGAGTCACCTCTTCCGTTGGAATGTATGATATGGGAAAAGAGGGTTTGAACCTGGCGGCTGCCGAGTTGATGAAGGGCGAAGAGCAGACGAGGCGGAGGGCAGCAATACACCGCCTGTGTGGAAGTAGGGAGGAGATGGAGCCAGGTACACTTCACAGTTTAGTAGGGAGGTGAGGGTAGAGAAGAAGCAGTTGGTGACCCAATGAAATACTATGATCTAAACAGTGGTCATCTTGGACAGGGTGACCTGAGAGGGTGCGGACAGGTCAGCACCATAAGTGAGGACTTGGAGGACAAGGCCAGAGGCAAGTTTTCTTTTCATGTATGGCGAGAGGCCTAGCTCAGGTGGTGAGAGTTCTTTAATGATTGAGCAAGCTGGTGGAGCGAATGCGATCCTTTTGATGTCGTAGGTTGTTGTTTCAATGGTAGGTGTAATCAAGTAGCACAGCCAGCCTAATGATGAAGAAGGAGGGAAGAAACACCCAGTGAGCCCAATTGGAGAGGAGGAGATGGGGGAGTGATCCTTAGGTGTGCGCCAGTGGATTAGCTCAATCTTAGAAACTGACAAGGAAACTTCCAGCTTGACTGCCCTATGGGTAAGTACAGACAAAACCAGTTGAAACACCTGAATGTTCCTTCTGTAAGAGACAGAAGAAACCGTAACTGAAAAATCATCAACATAGGAAAAAATAACTCCCTGGGGTATGGAAAAATATAAGTGTGAAATGAAAATCACAATCAAAAGTTGAGAAATAGGGTAGCCTTGTGGAGTTCCAAGAGAAACCAGGGAGAAGATTGCCGATGCCCCTTGAAAGAGCAGGCGGCAAAGTCTATCGGTGTGGAAGAGAAGACCCAAGAGGTCATGTATGTTGGTATGCCTCTCGAGCACAGCAGATGAATGAGACAAGAGGCGGATATGTTATTGAAGCCCCCTTTGATGTCTAGGAAGAGGGAGGAGACTTTCCTGTTGGCGTGTTGTCAGGAGCGAACCTCCTGAGTCAGGGCAGCGCAGGCATCAAATGTGCTGTGACCTGGCAGGGAGCCACATTGGTTATGGTTGATTAGGCCAACTGACCTAGCCATGGGGGCAAGTTGGTAAGCCATTATCCATTCCCGGAGTTTGAAAACTGTTTCAAGGAGGACAATAATACGAAAGAGGCAGGGGAGGTGTAGTCCGCACTTGATTTCACTGAAGCGCCTGCTTAATTATATGAAGTATTATCATTTGATACAATTATAGACATATTTACCTTCGATGAACTTTACTTTGATACTTAGGTGCGCTCGCTACAATTGGATGCATCTTCCTACGAGGTGCCAAGGTTATACCAGGATATAGACTGTGTAACTGACCAGGCCAGGTAACTAGAAGATTCTATGAAATGTTGGAAAACCGTGTAGCTCTCGTCAGGCAGGCTACGTTTATGTAGCAAGTTATTTCATTACAGTGGACTCGTGTGTAAACAGTACAGTAGTTACATGGGACCATTCACGAACCTTTATGAATGTTATGCAGCCCTCTTAATGGATTTGTGTCCTCAAGGTATCAAGTCACCCTAGCTTAAGCATCATGCATAGAATTGTCAACCATAAGTTACCTTCCCCACTATGTTACACAACATGGGAAAAATCATAAAAGCCACTAGGGCTTGATTTAGAGCATGTTGGTAAATTGTCATTGAGATAGGTAGCAAAGTATGACAGTGGGTAAAAGGCAAACAAAACTGGGCTGCTGGTGGTCTTCATGTAATACTGTATATGTCACCACAGTCCAGCGGGGAAACTGTGTCCACAATGTACATGACAGGGTACGTGACGACTGATCCAGGAAAGTTGCCAGTATTGACACCAGATGGCACCCCTTGGTTACTCTAAGTAGCAGATTTCCCACAGGGAGGTGTGGGAGCTGCTTGGGAAGGTCACATGGGTAATGGGGACTAATTGAAGCTTGACCAGAGAATAATCTACCGCCGAACAGCTTTTCCCTGGGACCTATACCGTTAGAGAGTTATGTTACCGGAATCCGACAGCTTTCCTTCTTATCAGGGATGATGCAGTTAACTATATATTGGCTCGGGGTAGCGCACACTTAGCCAACACTGTAGTGGTACTCAGTGTGGGAGTCATGTAGTTACTAGGATAGCTACCTATTGGCCAAGTAGACCAACTAATATACAATACTGGCATAGAGAGAAACGCCATTGGGCAATTCAGTCTTAACTGAGAAAATAAGTCCCTCCTCGACTTTACTGATTGCCACTGACAAGAATTGGAACTAAACAAGCTTTCTCTCCTGCAGACATTCATGAGATGGAATGATACAAACCCTTTGGATAGGAGCACTCTCCATTTCCTAGGAAGCTGCAGACTTTGGATGCAGACCCTGGGGTAGTCTGTCGTTGATAAACCCACATTGGACGAGGCCGCTCATTTATGGTCAGAGTAGGGATCCGTGATAATGGCCTTTATAATTCTAGTTAAATAAACACTCTTGGCCCTATAGTCTGAGAACAAACTCTACGCTCATGAAGAACTTCGATTCACTGAAGGTTCTACTCAACGATACTAAGCTTTATCATTTTGCTTCCAATATCTATTTTTCTATCCTCTCTCAACTTAAGTTAGAGTCTTTAGTCCAGTCACAATCATATAATCCATGTTCCTGTAGGGTGCACCGGTTTGAAAGGTTACAATCTAGGGTTCTATAAGAACACCAAATGCAGAGGCCGGTATCTACTATTTTCACAGAGTATATGATGCACCGCATGTACCAGGGATGAAAGAAAATTCTGCCATATTCCAGAGTTGCAACTACATAGCTGACACACAAGGTCTTTTTGCAGATGCAGTTGGATTCCTTTCCAGTTGCTAATATGCTAAGACAAGGCCCGACATTTGCACACACTACTGCAAAAGTGAGAGGAGTGGCACGAGGCAAACCGCACAGGGGAGTATTCGGACTAGACTAGTTGGCCCACAGATAGCTACCAACATTTATTTCCCTCTGCAGACCATCTAGATCTTCCCTTGAATTCTGGAATTTCGGGTGAAGAGAACGGAACTGTAGGAGTTAATAGCAAAAGGGAAACCAATATCTAGGGGTTAGTTGGGGTAGGATGTGATGCCAATGATATGTGGTTAGCGATGCCTTATGATGGTAAAGACCCAAGATCCTTGTGGCCGATACTTGGTAAACTAACCTGATATCTGTATGGTAGAGGTAAACTATTACCCAGCCAGATAATAGAGGGTAAGGGGTCGAAGAGGGATGCATCCAAGAAGACAAGTACTGAGGAGTTGGGAGTGCGGTCCCCTGGTATCTAGTAATTGGAAAGTTCATTTTTGGAAAAACAGAGCAGCAATCCTCAAGACAAATACACTACCTGTCTAGCTGGGTCTGGAACTGGTGAAGAAGCTGTGCATTCCTCAGGTATTACCCAGATCTAATTGGAATGGTAAATTCATAGATATAAGAAAACATAATTCATGTCGCAACTCCGTCATTTATGGGGGAAATATTATTAACAAACAATATCAGATATGTAGTATAGGTCAGATGGGTTACCACTTTAAAAGGAATAAACAAGTTAAGAGACAATTGAAATATCACTAGAGCATTGAAGTTAGTCAAAATGGCATGCAGTCATGATATTATATTAGGAGATACGCTTTTTGAATAGAGATGCAAAAGGAGAGGCAGGAGGGAAAATATTACAAGAACCCAGCCTTGATGTCAGAGAGAGGGAGTCAGACTTGTGTGATATGTATGCCCTTGTTTAGGTCTCGACCTAATGGGTAAGGGACACAACAGTGGAACAGGTATTCAGCTCAGTCGGCGATACACACTGGTAGAGTTAGAACCAGCTAACCGTCACAGCTATGTGGGAGATATGTAAGGCCATCTTGTACTCTGGTAGATTAGAAAGTCTATCCGGGAGTACATCAACACAAAACGAGGTCTGTGAACTGTGATCTGATTGGACTTGTTTTGGGAGGACTACTAGATTAGGCCTTTTTAGAGTAGATGGTTGCCAACTTTAAGATACCAAGGAGCCATGTAAGCATTGTAAGAGTGCAGGATTGAGGGCATTCATCTTTTCCTAGACACAAAATGGGATGTGATTGGGACTAGGGGTGGAAAGGTGGGATAATGTACAGTGAGCAATTGAGATTTCTTGTTGCAGGAGAGGTATGAAGTCGTTCAATTAGAACAAGATAAATCAGCTAAGTAGTGATTTATTGTTAGGGAAAAGATTCTTAAGGAGTGCTCAGTTAACGACTGCAGTGGAGCTCACTGGGTGGAAGAAAGGAAAGCGGTCCGGAGAGTGTCCACTAGCAATCTGGCAAGCCACAAAACCTTAGTATGAACTTTAGTCTAGCTTGGATAAAAAGGACTGAAAGCAAGTGTCCTTTGCATTCCTGATAGTGTGAATCTATATTATGCAAGCTACAGAGGCTGAAAATGTAGCGAGCGGGAAAGGAAGTTGGATAAGGCTCGAGTTCCTTGCAAAAAGACTTATATATTCAGAAAAGTAACAGGATTTACTAGGGTTCAGAGTGGGAGAGAAGGAGATTATAAGGACTATGATGCAAGGGGAGGGAAGTTAGGGTGGTGAAATACAGGTCAAACTAGGAGGCTATCGATGTGGTTAATGGTAGGAGAGCTGAATAAGAATAGAAGGTTACTGGATGACTAGGTGAATATTATCCCAGCATTTGGGACCCAGTTGGGAGTGGGTGATAGACCTGGTACAAAGGGGTTCCCAGCTGAACGGTAATCAGTATATTGTCGGACCTGGAAGATGGGAGTTGAAGATCCAGAGGGGGACAAATGGAGACAGCGGATGATAGTCAAATATCACATCCAGGACCTTGGTCCTGCCTCTGTCCCTAAACGAAAAGTAGTAAAAATCAACGAGTAGCACTAAGGTGAAAGTTCAGCTCATGGGCCAGGGTAGACGAAGGTGACATAGGGCTAATATCCAGATTGGAAGAGCTCCACACGGAGTTAGGTAGAGGAAGATGCATATTGTGGTAACTGCAAATAAGAGTCGGAAAGGTTATTCAACAATAGAGGCCACAGGGGAACCAAATAGTTGTGCTATGACCTTCCTAGTACTGAAGAGTCCTTGTAGACACAAACATCTTATGGAAGGATGAGGTGAGTGCAGCAAGGCAGCCAACATCCTCTGCCCTAAAATCAAGTCTGTCTAAAAAACCCTTCAGTAAGGCCAATATTGGCCTAAATGATGCTAAAGTAAAATTCATAACATTGGGTTTGCAGGTATTTTGAGTCATGGGAGTACTAAAGTTATAAACTGCAAAGGAGAGGCGGCAGCCAGTATACAAAGTGGGTCTTCAAAGGTGGTTAGGTGAGCTAGGTAGGCCATAGGAGCAAAACTATGAAATAAGGAAAGAAATACAATCCAGGTCTATAGGAAGTTGTAATACATTAGGGAATGGGAGAAACTGGTGCTCGCTCTCCGGGTGTATTACCAGAAAGGCAATTCATTAGCAGGAAAGGCCAATTGGTTAAGGGAAAGAGGGGAACAGGAGTGTTAAGTAGGAACTGGGGTAAAAGATTTGTGACAACAGTCAAGTAGGTCATCAACAGCTAGCGTAGGCGAAAGAGGACTGGGGAAATCAATATTGGTGATAGAACAGGAGGGGGTCATGTGTTAGACTGGGATTTGGGGTGCATGCGGGTTAATATCATCGGCCGGGTGAGGAGGCCCATCTTTAACCCCTAGAGTGAGGTTCTTGTCAAGTGGGGGAGGGGTCTTGTGGTAGTAGCCATCTGTGGAGCCCTATGGCCAAGCACGTTTTGACCACTTTAGGGGCAAGAACAGGCCACCTAGTTTTCATCAGGTGCAGACATGCAGATACTGGAAAGTTATAACTATTGACATAGTAGTCTAGGTTGCATAGAGGTCAGGCTCGGTCTGTCGGAAATGCTCAGTGTACAAGGTGATCTCAGTCTGATTGCACACTGACTAACAGTCATGAGCAAAAGGGTAAGTAGCAACCTTGGCTCGCTAGGGTGTAGGCAGGCTATTTATAGCAAATTAAACCTTATTAGAGGTAGGGCAGATTGGGTACTAGAGGATGTTCCCAAAGGGAAAGGCCAGGGTTAGTTTGTTATTTATTAACTTTTAGAAGGGGGAGTGAGTAGTGGATGAGGTATGGATATTTATTCCAAGAAGGGTGACTGAGCCTTAGAAATTAACTCTTGCAGTAATGGAAAGAGGGAAGGGGCATCCGCACACAAGAATACAGAGGCCATGGTATAAGAGGTAGTAGATGCCTTGATGTCATTATTTGGGTATACTGAATGTGGGAGGGAGGGGGGCGAAAAAGGTATATATTCAGTGGTAGGAATTAGGGCAATACCATTAGGCTGAGGGAGATGTCCAGTGGACACAGCAAATTCTGATGCAGCAACAGGTTTCTTGCCCCTGTTATTTCCACTGGTATTTGGGCAATGGGGTACACTAGCAGTCCAGGCATCGGACCGGTTAGCAGTGGGGGAGGTTTGGCATGCTTGGGCCATGGATGGTACTGTGAGGCAATGGAGATATTCAGGCCTTATGGGCATATCCCATGGCAGTAAACTTGTGCTTGGCATCGGTAGTAGTGGCGAACACTGTAGGGTGACAGTTTTCCATAGAATATCCAAAGAACTCTATCATATCGTGGGATGTGCAAACCAAATCCTGCCCCTATGATGAAGGTCTTATCAACAGAGGAAGAGGGAGGTGCTTTAGACTTGATTGGACCAAGTTGTGGAGTTATAGTTTGGGGAGAGTATAGGACATCAGGAAAAAGTACCAGTGGTGACAACGAGAGAGAGATTAGGAACGCTTTACATGATGGGTATTAGAGGCTTGATATATACCAAAGACGGAGGGTTGTTAGACGAAGAGGGTTGAGTTCAGAATGGTGAGAAAAACAGGTGTCAAGACCAGTAATTACCAGATTTATGCCCTAGAGGGACGACAGAGTTAAGGTAAGACGGTGGATGCACCATCTGAGAGGAAGTGCAGGAGGCGGAGTCTATGGGTGGAATAGTACAGGAGGGAAAGTGGAACTAACACACAGTGTAATACAAAAGAACTCTGATGCCTAGTAGGTAGTGAGGAGGAGGGCACAAGATACTATTACACGTCGATTACCCTGAGTGGCCGTGGGAAGTTAATTGATCATATTGGGTGCACAGAGGCGACCTCGAGGCGGCAGAGACGGCAGTGCAATATATGTTACACAAGAAAGATAGCAGTGTCAGGAGAGAGTACACCTGTGAGTAATAGTGTAACGTGGGGTAGAAATTGTTGTGTTGTTTCAGTTGCCATACAAAAAATGTTTTTTGGCAGGCTGGAATGGAATAGAAATTCGAGCAGGGGAGAAAAGATCTGTGACCTATGTTTGATTTAACCACGGGGGAGCGCTAATTATTTATTCACTTTATGTAGTATTTATATTTGCCCTGTATTTGAAGTATCTCTAGAGACTTCAACTATTGTCAGCGATGTGCAAACGTAGTTTCACCTTAGAAGATATATGACACCATTGCCGCAAATGATAACCAGATTTGTTTATTACTTGAAGGGTGTCTTGCAGTCGCCAGGCCTATACCCTTTAATTCCTCATCACCTTAAGCAGAACCTAGCTTTCAGTTTGCACTACCCTATTCTCCCCAATTGTGCTACTGTGTTAAACCGTGATTTCCTAATACTAGACTAGCTGCAGGTGTTATGGATCAAAGTTCCAATGTGGGTTATGAACTATTTCATGTCCATCCAAGTAACAATCCTCCTATATAACTCCTATCTTGCCTACCTCAACCTGCCTCTCCCATCCTGCTGATGATAGCTACCCTGCTTCAGAATACTGCAATTCGAGAAATCAGCCCTACACCAGCTCATCCCACCCGCAACTTTGCCTCCCCATCCAAGTTTAAATCAAGGGATACTCCTTTGGCCTTTTGATATGGCCTTCAAGCCTACTGTTTACTACTCAACTGTCATCCACAAAGAGTGTTCCCGGTACTAAGCTCTCCTCTCCCCATCCACTCAAGCTAGTACCTTCAAGCTTGCCGTCAAACAAGCCTACCTGTTATCCTCAATTTTAATTCACACCCCCTGCTAGTTTATAGCATGGGTCTACTGCCTATCTAAGATGCTATGTTGTATCCCATCCTGAAGAAATTTTAATGGGACAATGAACTGCAGACTGGACACCTCTCTCCTCACACCTCTCTCCTCATACCCCTGTAGTACCAACTGAAGGTATCCTGTAGCCCATATTGATTTGTACACCCACACCGGTTTACTTGAAGGCTGTTTCAGCTAATGAGATCAAGTACATGTAACCTGGCCACTCACACACCTGGAGATACCCAGGTAACCCAATAATCTACTCTTGTTGCAAGACAAATGATAAGATGTTTGACTACCAAATGCTTATTGGTCCTATTCAGAAGTACCAGATATAGCTTACCCTTCTAACTCTGTCGTCCCTTGTCCCTGAGTCCACACTATAGACAAACTTTAGCCTCAACTTAATGCTGGCCTGCTATATCTACACTTAAAGCTCCGACCTCTGTGTATCCATGCTTTCTGCTAATACAGTATAGTCTTTCTCTTCTGCCTGACACCATTCAGATAAGTATGTAATTTTCTTTGTAATATCAGCCTGTGGTAATTAAAACTCTACTCTTGTGCCACAACTACAATTTATCAATTTAACCTTAACCACCTTTCTTGTCATCTAGAGTATACATTCGGCAGCTCAGAAAATATTGTTTAGAACCTAATGACCTCTCTAGAATATTTTATATCAAAAATAAAACTCCTCTTCTGTGATATAGTTTTTACCATATCAAATACCTCTAGCTTCCTGGGTACTTGGAAGTTGAATAATAATCGTAAAATTAAAGAGGAGGTTGAGCTATTTGACATCAAGGTACCTGTTGCAAAATACTACTCTAAAATAGGTTGCTTATATAATATTATTCAGAGCAGGACAATGTAACTTACGAAATAAATATGTTTCTCCACAGATAAAAGTAGCTATAACAAAATCTAATAAAATTTCCTTTACAAATTTAAATCTGGGATATTACTCTTTATCTGGTTTTTTTTTTGGTTTTTTTTTATGATGGAGTTATTATTAAAGTACAAAACCGTGCGTGCAGCTCTTGCCATGCCATACAAAAAACGTTAATGTTAGCGAAATTACAAAAGACCAATCGAAAGGACAGTAAAATATTTGCTTCTACTAAGGGGGAAAATAAAATTCGCAACACCAGGAGGGGACTAACGAAAAAGTGAACAAATCTCAAACAAGGAATAAGAAACCTAAAGTTAAACCCAGTAAAACCAAGCAGAAATCAAGAAAGCTCTGTGAGGCGCCTGCAGGCAATGGTAGAAACCATAGGTCGATGAAGCAGGGGACAGGAAAACACAAGTCGCCAAGGGGGTAATGATGCAGCAGGATACCAGCTAAAGTAAGGCAACAATAAGGTCAGAACAAATCAGATGCTGAAACAGTTAAGTAACAACCATATCCACTGCTAAGATACTACGAATGGCCGGGACAACATATGGCCGAAAGGATAAAGGGAGGAGTGGGAGTCATGTACACCATTATGGTTAACACATCTGAGGTGAGAGTGACTGGAGGGACAGCCGCCGCTTCGACAGGCAGCTGTTGGCCAGGGATGATACCTAGTGGAGTTAGTGGGGGTGCACCACATACAGGCGGCTGGATGGCGGCACTTGTTGGTATGGTGTTCAAAGAGATCATAGTTGGAATACTATATAAGTTGTTGAACCAAAGGAGGCACCTAGTTCTGAATGTTGTAGACAAGGCTGCAAGGTGATTTGAGACCACGTCCTAGGCTCTGGGCCCTCGGATAGAGAGGACAGCAGTGGAGGCCTCATTCCCTTCGCGATTGGTGTCAGATGTGAGCCATCTGGGCAGCTCAGTTAGAGCAAGGCCAGTATTGTAGGTAGTGAGGTGAGAGACAATGATTGATAGTGGCTGAGAGGTGCCAAGGCGATGTACTAAAAGGAGAGAGGCGGTGGTGTCCAGGTAGACTGTGGTATTACTAGGAACCAGGTGTAGGAAGAAGGACACTCTTGTAACGGAATCCTATTATGTTTCTACTATTACTACTGACTTGATGTTGGTTATTACTTATTTGGGTTTATACCTGATAAGCGCTACTATTTGGTTGTCCCTTCCTACTTGGTTATGACTTCCTAACTGATTATTCTTTCCTTGTTTCGCTTAACACTACCCCTCCTTGCTTCTACCCAGTTGGGTATCGCTATCCTCCTGCTATACCTGCTGGATTTGTATAGTAGTAGCGATCTCTTGTTCCTCCCTGTTTGGATTCCATTACTTGTTTTGTTATCTCCATCCTGTCGCTTTTAACCCTCTATTTTTGGAATATGGTTACCTTGGTATGCTGCCTCTGTTAGCATGTTTGTTGGACAGGATGTTTGCGCTTTTGTTTAGTTTTCCTAGCTAGAATCTTTTGTATTTAAAGAGCCTACAATCCCTAAAGGATTTGGACTCACAAGCCTCACAGGACTATCATCTTTAATACTACAAGTTGAACGGTCACTCTATCAGTTGCATACCTTTTACCTTGTCTATTGAAGACCTATCCATCGACACTTCTCCCCCTATCCTTACAGTAACTTCAGAGTCCCTTTGGGATTCTCGAGATACTTGGGAGTAGGTTACATTTTTTGACCTAGACTCAAGTATACCTTTGATCTTGGCAGAGGACTGATCACACTTCGCCTACCTTGACCCTGCAGTACTAGTACACATCCCTGTTTCCAAGAAGGCCTTGAGCGGACTTCTGGCAAGACCAGCTCACCCTAGCTAGCAACCATTTTGCTTCGCAGAGATACCAGAAGGCACTTCACTAGAGGATCGGTAGCATCCTCCTCAGGACCCCAAAGTCATGCACCAGTACCCCCACCTGCACCACCATCTGAGGACTCAGAACTATCTTCATTAGATAGCAGCAGCAGCGAAGAAGAAGTCCAAGACCAAGCCCAAGACCACGCCCAAGCCCAAGCTCCAGACCAAGTCCAAGACCAAGCCCAAGTACAAG
>QFET01002002.1:0-22974 GCA_003316355.1 Tuber calosporum
CTTAGAACACCAAGGGGCCAGCTTGGTTGTCGACCCAATCCGCTTCGTGCCGTAATATCTGGCTCTGCAGAGGGCTTTCAGGATGACTTGTGTTCACGAACGGCCCAATTGCCTTCTCGTCTTCACTGCCTCTCCTTATCAACATGTTCCGATAGGCTTGCTTGCCTTTGATAGGCATTCAGTTGGGGTTCGGTACTATTCTCTGCGGAATAGGCCGAATACCACTCCCTTCTAGGCTTCCGGACGTTGTTTTGGTCCCTTGACTTCAACGGGATGTAACTCCGCGAGGTCTTAACGAAATCGCTTGGTTCTTTTTCCCAGGCGTAGCCAGAGATGCCCCCTTATATACCCTGCGGACAGGATCCGGTCGGACGTACGGCGACGACGTATACGGTGTTACGAGAGGTGCTCCAATATTTCTTCTTTCTATGATTGTGAGCAACTGCACAAGGCGCCAGTGCTGTCGTCCGGGGCCAACGTCGGGGCCGGAGGTGGGTATTAGTCTGTGGAGCTTCAAGCCCAGAGCTCTCAAACTGCTCCTCTGGGCCCTTGTGGGAGTTATGTGCCTAACAGGCCTATATGAATACAAAGTCATGCCATTTAGACTTATTAATACTCCGGCAACATTCCAGTCAATTATGACTATGATCTTGAAAGACTTCCTGGATGATGGAGTGGTAGTATATATTGATGATATACTCAAATACTCTAAAATATCAAAGGATCATGTCAGATTAATAAAAAAGGTACTGGAACTACTACGAGAATATTATATGGCTATATCCATGGCAAAAAGAACCTTCCATATTATATCTGTGCAGTTTCTGGGGTATATAGTGGCTGTTGATGGAGTCACTATGAGCGAGCATAAGGTTGAATCAATTATGGCCTTGAAACCACCTACATCGGTAAAAGAAATTCAAATCTTTGTGGGATTCACCAATTTTTACGACGATTCAAAAGGAATTTCTCTGCACTATGTGCACGAATGACCAATTTAGTTAAGGGTAATCTGTAGGATATTGCTTGTGGAGAAACACAACAAATAGCTGTTGATAAACTCAGACGACAGTTTAAAACAGCTTGCATACTAGGTCACTTTCATCCTGAAAGAGAAACTGTGGTGGAAACTAATGTAAGCGATTATGCTCTAGGATGTATTCTTTCACAATATATGGAAAAAAGGTTGTGCCCGGTTGGATTCCATTCAGAAGCTTAGTCTTGCCAAAAGCACCTAGGATATCTATGATAAGAAATTATTGGCAATATTAGCTGCATTAGAAGGATGGCGACACTACCTGGCAGGGACTGATAAACCTTTCATCATCTATACCAATCATCAAAATCTACAATACTATCTCACAACAAGGCCTGGTCAGCAAGACAAATCTGATAGGCCAAACATAAGAAGGATTTTAAGTTTAAAATCATTTACAGACCCGGAACCAAAGTAGGTAAACCTGACGCATTAAGCAAGCGGCCCGTGTACCGCCCTAATGGGGGAGCTGAGCATGCCAAGCAGGCTAAACTTTAGTCATATCACTTTGACAGCCTCCATAGTAACCGAAACTTAGTTGTCTGAGTTCCATGGGGAAAAGAAATTTTACAAGAACTACGACAGGAATTGCCTAAAGAGGAAGGAAACAATTCGGTTAAGATTAAAAGGCATAAACAGGAAGCGAGAATCCCTACTCGAGGTTCTAGCAAAGCAGCAGGACACGGCCTATACAATACTGAGGCTTCCATATTTCTTGCAAAAGGGCAAGTGCTTATAGGGACTAGATTAGCTATAGGACTCCCAATTAGAAGGTATACACGCATTGCACTAAACAGTGGATTGGCAGTTAAGCATGGTTTTTCCATTGGAACTGCAGTAGTGGATACAGACTATAAGGGGGAAGTTAAGATCCTCTAAGTCAGCAGTACAGACAAGGATTTTCAGGTACGGAACGGAGGCCGCATAGCGAGAATGATAGTGGAAAAGATTGACAAGAGAGAGCTTCATGAAGTCATGGAATTGGAAGATGGGGAACGAGCAAGCCAGGGATTTGGAAGCTTGGGTATCTGGTTGGAGAACTTCAGCCACAATTATGTTTCCTACATTCTAATGCCAAACACGATTACCTGAACTCAACTGATATTGCCGTTCATCTAATATGTACTTAAGGACAAACCTTAATGTGCAATGCAATAATTGCTAAGTGCGATGTCAAGAAATTTGAAATCAACTTCATGGCAAGGGTAAAAGAGAAAGCAAAGGATTATCTAGAGTGGAGGTGTATGAAACAGGAGTTACAACAATTAGAAGTGGATGGCAAGCCAAGTCCAAAATAATGGACCGTCATTGATGGAATGCTTTTCTAAAATGAACGCCTATATACTCCCCAGGACAAAACCTTATGAACTGATATTGCAAAAGGATGTCATGTCTAGAGAGTTGCAGGACATTTCAGTCATGAAAAAACTCTGCAGATTATGACTAGGGATGTTTACTCGAAAGAATTAACTACTGGATACCCGACTATGTCTGGTCATAGACAGAATGGTTAAAAGCCTTGGCACCAAGGCACACACACTTTGGCCTACTACAACTATTACAACTACCTTTTGCAGCTTGTGCATCTACCTAGGTAGATATTATTATGCAACTGCCCAAATCTGCAGGATACAGCCAAATTATTGTTGGAGTCGAGCGATTTACAAAAAGTGGCACATTTTATCATGCTGGAAGAAAATGCGACTACAAAAGATGTCGCTCAGGCATTTTCATAAAAGAAGTTTGGAAACTTCTTGGTCTATCAACCGAAATCAACTCAGACATGGACGCAAAGTTTGCAGCAGAATTTTGGGAGTCACTGTGTTAGATGTTAGGCATAGGAGAAAAATATCTACTACATACCATCCACAGACTAATGGACAAATGGAAAGGGTCAACCAAGTGCTGGGAGGTTACCTACTGATATTTGTCAAGTATGATCAGGATAATTGGTACCACCTTTTACTGTTAGCCGAGTATGAATACAACAACTCTATACCAAGCGCTCATAGAATAACACCTTTATTCACAAACTACTGTTACCATCCTCAAACAGAAAGGATAAAGGAGCGTTAAGCCCAGAATCCGGAAGTAACAATATATGCTTTCAGATTAAAATTATACCTGAAAAGGCAAAGGAATAACTTGAGAAGACTCCAGAAGGAATGAACAAGTACTAAGACTGCAAGGCTCACAGTCAACCGGACTTCAAGATTGGTGATTTGGTTATGCTAAATGCGAAGATTATCCACACTAAGCAACCATCTAAGAAGATAGCACTAAAGTTTTACAGTCCATTCAATATCCTGGAGTAAAGAGGAGACCAAGCCTACAAATTGAAATTATCGGAACGCAGGAAAATCTATCCTGTATGTGGAAATTTCTTATTCGTTTTCATATGAATATTTCCTTGAATATATCGTATATTCTCTTACTTGGTTAGTGTTTCGGCAATACCTATTACACCGCATACATTACTACAGCTAGGACATACTGTGTGTTTATTTCTGTTATGTTTCATTATTACCATAAGTGTTCTTATGTATATTTCTTAATATGGTATTCGGGTTATTTCGCTTGCTTATCATGTATTTTAACGGTTATTGTTCCGTCCTTTATGTCTTCACATCCACAACGAAACCCCTCACACCACTTTAGATTTATATAAACTTTAGGGATTTTCTTGGCAGGTTTTCAGGGTCAAATACGTTCGCACTTATGCATTTCCTACTGACGTTACGGTAAAACACGTTAGTACTTATATTTTTCCCTTTTATATTCTTTTAGCTAACGGGAAGGCGCACTCTTGTATATATAGGGGCTACCGCCCACTTTTCTCGCTTAGAAGAATAAGGAACAGACTACCTACCAATCTACCTTCCTAAATCTACCTCTCCTCATCAAGGCGTGCCCGCAATACTCGTTTAGTATTGCGTTAGTATATTCCGACAGATATAAGATCGTGCCCATACACATTTGAACAGGTTATGAGCCCGAGCCTCCAATGTCTGTAAGATATATACTTACAACCTCCAACTGACCACGTAACCTCACAGTCAACGAAGCGCAACCCGTCCTGCCATTGATCTAAGTTTCCCACCAGAATAATACCCCAAAACATTTTTCTCGGCAAAGTTGATTTCTCTGCACAAAACATCGACCTGACGAAACACTTCATCTTGACGCAACCAGACATTCTCGGCCTCGGCATTACACAAGTCTCGGCGAAATACTCTCGGCGTTAACCACTACTTCACCAAGCTCTTTTCATCGTTCGCCTCTGTCTCCTTCTTTTTCCTCTCTTTGTGCGCCCAAGCGTTACCCACCACTCCCCCGCACACTTTATCAACTACCTAGAAGTTAACACATCTTAGGGTGCACACTCCCAGAAAAATCCTTGATAGGTGAATGTGTGACTTTCAGGCTTGATAAAAGTTGTGTGGACTTAAAGGGGGTGTGTGGCCACAGAGGACAATTCGAAGAACACAACTTGTGTAACTAAAATCCACCATGGCCTCTGCCTCAACCACCATCCCTGAACCTGCGACAGACAATTCCACAGCAACCCCTCTGCCCATTGACCAAAGGGCACGGACACACGCTATTAACTCTAAACGCGGCTTCACACCCAGTTATAAACCCAGCTCCTTCACAAAGCTGACTGGGCCAGAGAACTACCGCACATGGCGTGACATCTCCGAGTACGTCCTCGGACTGTTCAACTGCAGGGACATTGGGCAAGGAGCGGAAACCATCCCCGATGAAATATGGGATGAAGACAGGGATCTGACGAATGTTGACCCTGTAGATGAATTTCGCGATCGTTACCAGTTGGCATCGGCCTACTTCCTCGAGAGCATTGATCCAAAATGGCTCATCCTCCTGGCAACCTACAAATGCCGCACGCAATCTGGACGGCGTTCCAGGATAAATTTGACTGAGAAAAGACCTTCTCCTTATTCGACCAACTCAACACTGTTCTCGATACCAAATACGAGTCATCTGAACCAATCGCTGATCACATTGGCAAGTTCGACACCGTCTGGATTCGCATGCATCACCGTTGTACCTCAGCTACCAAAATTGACCATACCTCCTACCTTTTGCATTTAAGACGGTATTCGAGTCATCGGTAGCAAAAGCTGCTGTCCTTCTCCGGTCCCATCCCGAGTCGATGAACAACATTATTGACAACCTCCAAACTAAGGAGGACCTTACCTACAACCATGTCTATAACAGGTTGTTGGACCTTAAAACTTCTGTTAACTCTGAAGAAGACAAGGTGTATAAAACCGCCACTGTCAAAGGAGAAGGGAAGGAACAACCCCAACGAAAGGGAAACAGCACATCGGTCACAGCCATGGATTGCTCTATGTGCAAAAAGCATTACCGCTCTGCACGCAATGAAGGGCATACTTGGAAAGAGTGTGAGAAACTCAAGACTGATAACCAAAAGAAGAAGGAAAGGACGGCGATTGACACTCCCAAGATTGGCAAGGAAGAGACATCCAAACTGGTCAGTACATCCTCAACCCTTACCACTACGCGAAAGACCCTTCACCCACACAATTGCGTAATCGATACAGGCGCAAGCTCACATATGACATGCAACCTAGACCTTCTGATAAACTTTGAACTAGAAAAAGGAAACGTCAAGTTAGGTAATGACTCTGTAATAGAGGCATGCGGCTGTGGAACAGTTAAGCTCATGGCCAAAATGTCTTATGGCCATGTATCTCCTGTTTTTCTTCAACGTGTTTTCTGGGTTCCTAAGTTGGGTCATTGCAATTTGTTATCGTGGCGCGCTATCGTTTCTTTGGGAAAAGGGTTTTCTTTACGCAGTTCAGGGAAGGACATGTATGTCATGGGAGAGAATAAAGAGGTTTTATGGGGCAAGCTTGACGGACAAGATTATGTCATGCAGGAAAGAAAGGAACAGGCATACAAAATGACCTATCAGGAGTGGCATGAAGCCTTGGGTCATCCCTCAGCAGCCTATCTTCGCTCCGACAAAACTCCGACACACCCCATATCCCTAAGGTTCCTACAGGTTGGCAATGCGAAACTTGCATTACCTCTAAGTCGTCTAAACGAAAACCAGAACCAACACAGTACCGTTGCCAAAGCCCCTTCGAGTTACTTCACTCGTACTTAAGCGGAAAATTCTCGACACCATCCTTTGGTAATTCTTGGTACTATATCACCTTCATAGATGACTGCACACGATACACCTGGATATACCCCATCAAGGTAAAATCCGATACGGTAAAAATCTTCAAACAGTTCATCCAGGAGCGACAAACCCAAGATAGTGCCATAATCAAACAATTCAGGACTGATCACGGTGGTGAATACGTGAACCATGAAATGCTAAACCTGTTTCAGGCGCATGGAATACTTCATGACAAAACTCCTCCCTACTCACATCAATCAAATGGCGTTGCTGAAAGGTATAACAGGACCATAACAACAGCCACTAGGTCTTTGTTAAAAGGTTTAACTCTACGACTTTGGGCAGAAGCAATCGCAACCGCCGTATACCTCAGAAACTGTCTTCCCAACCAATCCATAGGAGGTTCAATGCCCTATGAGTCTCTCTACAACCAAAAGCCGTTAATAAACCACCTGCGCACATACGGGACCAAATGCTTCGTCCACATACCTGAGGAGACCAGAAAACCAGGAACGAAGCTACAGCCCTGGGCCATCGAAGGCTATCTTGTTGGATACATATCCTCTGACAGATTATACCGGATATACATCCCCTCACAACATAAGATATCCGAAATATGACAGCTATACTAGACCACTAAAACATTTGAACATTTGGAAGTACCAAGTACAACTCCTGCTCCGGAATCCCAATTTGCGACCGTCCATCCTCCCTCCTTTCCAATAGACCTGCAATCGTTCAGTAAGCCTTAAAGAGAACTACGACTGATCTAACAGACCGTCACCTACTCCGGAACCTGCTCCCTTGGAACAACAACCTCAAGAACATGAGGCCCTACCAGACGAGCAACCGGAAATACGGACTAGGTCAGGACGAATCTCACGCCCACCGGTACGCTTTGGCAGAAATGCTTCTGAACTACCGGATGAGGATCCCATCACGTATCACCAAGCGATCAACAGTACGCTTAAGGAACAGTGGACCACGGCGATGGATAACGAGATTAATGCACTAAAACGTAATGAAACCTTCGATGTTGTTGAGAGACTGACGGGAAGAAAGATAATCGATAGTAAGTGGGTTTATAAGACTAAACATAATACAGATGGGACTTTCGAAAGGTTTCGCGCAAGAGCCGTTGCCAAAGGGTTTTCCCAAATTTGCGGCTTTGACTTCGATGAAACATTCGCCCCTGTTGTCTGTTATGAATCTCTCTGCTTCCTCCTAGCGATATGCGCCAAAAACAAATAGCGACCGCTACAGTTCGATGTAAAATCTGCTTTCCTCTACGGCGAACTCAAAGAAGAAGTTTACCTACACCGTTACCTGGGTACCGTGACGGAGAAAAAGTATGGAAACTTAACCGATGTCTCTTTGGACTTAAGCAATCTGCGAATGAATGTTATACTCTCTTCGCAAAATTCTTAATCTCCAAAGGATTTACGACATCAGCCCTCGGTCCATGCATGTTCGCCCATGCTAAACACGACCTCTACGTATCGGTTTACGTTGACGACATTACCATACACGCAGCCGACTCCCCCCACGCCACATCTCTGATAAAAGACCTAAAATAGGCATTCGAGATCACTGACTTAGGGGAAGCTAACTTCCTACTCGGCCTGCACATAATTTATACACCAGACAGCATACATCTTATCCAGTAAAAATACATTAGGTCAGTCCTCCAACGATATGGCATGGAAAACTCACATTCCGTTTCTACCCCTTTACCAAAAGGCATTCAACTTACGAAAGGGACCGAAGACATACGGATACCAGACCCCTCCGTTTACTAATCGATTATAGGATCACTTATGTACCTCACCACTGGCACAAGACCCGACCTCTCGTATACCATTTTATTTGTTTCTCAATTTTCTTCTTGCCCATTTGAAGCACACTTAAAGGCCGCTAAACACGTCCTTCGTTACCTTGCAGGGACGGAAAATATAGGATTGTTCTACCTGTACCCTACCAACGCAACTCCCGCTATCGGTGTCTATGCTAATGCAGACTTTGCCGCTTGCCTTGAATCCCGCCGCTCCTTCTCAGAATACATGGTTATCTTAAATGGTTCATGTATCTCCTGGCGATCCAAGAAACAGGCATCCGTCGCTACATCTATTACCAAAGCGGAATATGTTGCTATGTCACTGGCTACGCGACAAATCCAATGGTTCCAAAAGGGTCTCAACGATATTCGACTAAGATTACCGATCCCTTTGCATGGTGATAATACCTGCGCTAATTTTCTTGCGATAAACCATCAACTTCATGAACGTACCAAACACATTGATGTTCACTTTCATAAAATACGAGAAGAACTCGACCGCGGTTCGTTCACTTTACTAATAGTTGAGTCGTCAGAAATCCTTGCTGATATCTGCACCAAAATCTTAGCGAAACCGGCACATACACGGTTGATGGGACTTCTGGGCTGTAGATAATGAGGGGAAGTGTAGAAATTTCTTATTCGAATTAATATGAATATTTCCTTGAACATATTGTATATTCTCTTACTTGGTTAGTGTTTCGGCAATACCTATTAAACCGCATACATTACTACAGCTAGGACATACTGCGTGTTTATTTCTGTTATGTTTCATTATTACGATAAGGATTCTTATGTATATTTCTTTATCTGGTATTTGGGGTATTTCGCTTGCTTAAAACATATTTTAACGGTTATTGTTCCGTCCTTTATGTCTTATCATCCACAACGAAACCCCTTACACCACTATAGATTTATATAAACTTTTGGGATTTTCTTTGTTGGTTTTCAGGGTCAAATACGTTCACACTTATGTTTTTCCTACTGACGTTATGGTTAAACACGTTCATACTTATATTATTCCCTATTATATTCTTTTAGATAATGGGTGGGCGCACTCTTGTATATATAGGGGCTACCCCCCACTTTTCTCGCTTAGAAGAATAAGGAATAAACTACCTACCAATCTACCTTCATAAATCTACCTCTCCTCATCAAGGCGTGCCCGCAATACTCGCTTAGTATTGCGTTAGTATATTCCGATATATATATGATCGTGCCCATACACATTTGAACACTGTATTCCATTTATCGTTACTTGAGCTATGCAGAACTTTAGTTCGACCAGGCTGAGAAACACCACACATGGGACCAGAAGATCGTGAAGGTGACCTAAAATGGGAGGTGTAAAAACTCATTAAGAGTGAAATAATCTCTTATGAACAAAGATTCAAATGATGGTTAAGAACTATCTAAGTACTTCCATACTTTGTTAAGTGGAAGGGATGTTCAGAAGATGAGAACACCTGGGAACTACTAGAGCACTTACTGCATGCAAAGGAATTGGTAGAAGATTTTCATAAGGAAAACTCGGATATGCCAAAGTTGGACTAAGTAGTATCTATGGAAAGGTTTTTCCTGCTGTGGCCAAGTTATAGCAGAAGCGTTTTTAACCCTACCGGAAGGAGAACTCAAAGGTTAATTTGCTTCGGGACGAAGCCTGGAAAGGGGAAGCTGATGTTACATATATGGGAAATGGTACAAATTATTTGATGTAATAGTATAGTATAGAACCGGGAGGTTAGTATATCACTACAACCCATGCTGGCAAGAAGTAGGGTCTATAGCAGAGCTGCTCAGCCTCTCTGAAACATCTAGACTCAAAAGTACGGAGTACTGAGACTCTTGATAATCTGAATGCATATGCACATAATTGCATATATGCATGGAAGTGGCTATTTATACTGATCAACTGGTATTCCGTAAGATGTTGGCAACTGGGCTACATCAACTTGCACTTAGTTCATTTTCTACTGTAACCTACTCTCAAGTTACTTGAGAATCTCAAAAGAACTCTGAAGATACAATTAGGATTGGGGGAGAAGTGTCGATAGATAGGAATTCAATAGACATGGTAAAAGGTATCGAACTGATAGACTAACTGTTCAACTTATAGTATTGAAGAATATCGTCCTGTTAGGCTTGAGAGTCTGAATTCTTAAGGGATTGCAGGCTCTTTAAATGCTAAAGATGTTTGCTAGGAAAACTTAACAAAAGCGTAAATATCCTGTCCAACAATATGCTAACCGAGGCAGCATAAAAGGTAACCATCTTCTGAAAATAGGGGGTTGAAAGCGACAGTATGGAGCTAACAAAACAAGTATTGAAATCTAAACTAGAAGGGACAAGTGATCACTAATCCTATATGAATCCAGTAGGTATAGTCGGAGGATAGCGATACACAAATGGGTAGAAGCAAGGAGGGAGTAATGATATGTATAAGAAGGTAAGAATAACTAGTTAGGAAGTTGTAACCAAGTAGGAAGGGACAACCAAAAAATTGCGCTTTTCAGGTATAAGCCCAAATAAGTAATAACCAACATCAAGTCAGTAGAAGTAGTAGATATATAGTAGGATTTCATTATATTCCCCTTCAAAGAAAATAAAACAAGCAAAACAATAAGGAATATCCTCAATAGCTTAATAACCAACCTGCCTTTAGAGCATTCCACTCAATTTCAAAACATATAACTTAATCAGTAAACATTTATCTATTACTAGTGTGATGCCCTTATACCCTTATTAGCCTCATAGTAACGAATATAATACCATGAAGCAGTTAGCCTTCCATCTCAGTTCATCCAAGGTGGAGAGTATTGTTCTGGTATCAGATTCTGAGTAGTCTGAGTCTTGCAGGTGTGTCCAAAAGGTGTAGATTCATTGTAGGTATCGAACAGAGGGATCTGGTGAGGGAGCTGGTGCCTACGAGGTTGTAGAGGGGTTCCCATGTTACTTTCATTTTATTATAGCCTTTCTAATAGATCAAGAACTGTCTCTTTCTGCAATGGATTTGATCTTTGAATATCTTTTCGATTTCCCATTGCTCATGTCCCCTAGCATTCATGGTGACGGGTTCTTTGGATATCAGTTCTGGTGTTCCAGGGAAGGCTCAAGGCTTTTTTCTGAGGTAAATGCAAAGATGGCTGCGATGGATCCATGGGCAGATTCCAGATGTCACTTGGGGAAGTATGAGTTTGTAGTTGTTTTGTTAGTCAGGTCCTTGACTCCTAGAGAAAGGTCCTAACTATAGTTTAACTAGCTTGTGATTTTGTCTAACCTGATGGATAAAGGGTGCTAATTTGACGATAACTTCAGATTGGTTAGAGATGATTTGGGGTCCGTCCTTCGTTTTGTTTTCTTTGGAGGTCGTTTGGCGTGCTCTTGTCATCTTAGCTGCATCTCAGGCGAGTTGCTATTCTTTACAATCTATGAATCAATCTCGTCTGCTGCTGGTCATGAATTGGGGAGAAGTGTGACGCTAGCGAGGAGGTTTGGTAGTTTACTAAAGGTGATTTCAAAGAGGTAGAGTTTCGTGCTATTGCTGGTAGCTGCAATGATTGCACTCTGAACATCAGGTATGTGGCAAACCCACTTGCTTCCTTTAGGCTTAACATAGTTCCTAAGGTATTGGTGAACAGTTCTGATTCTACTCTTAGTCTGTCTATTAGTCTGGTGATATTAAGCTGTAGACATGTTGAAATCAATATTAAGATTTACTATAAGCTGTGTCCAAAATCGTAAGGTAAACTTAGAGTCTCTGTCAGAGACTATCTACATTGGGAAACTAAGAATTGAGAAGACTAGCTCAATTACGATGTGAGCTGTTTCGATAGCTATGATATTCTGGGAGCCTGGTATGAGGGAGGTAAAGCCACTAAATCGATCCAAGACAACCAGGATGAGTTCAAGCTTGGAATCACTAGGGATCGGTCCTGCAAAGTCAAATGTAAGGGACCAGAATGGCTGTCTACGGACAGGGAGAGTAGTGACTGATGCTTTAGGGACAGTGGTAGGTTGCTTATTGAGCTGGGATAAGTGGCATTGGCTGATATAGTCTTTAAACTTATTCCTCATGGAGTGCAAGTAGATGCTTCTTAAAGCATATTCAAAACATTTCTGGCAACCCATTTGTGCCATTTGTTCATGGGTAATATACACAATTTCGCTTCCTATTTTAGCATCCTTTATAGATTGCTTTATAGGAGATATAAGGATAGTCTCTAGTGTAATCCTTCCCCTTTCGGACAAGAGCTCTATCATATAAGTGCCAGTCAGGCTGGGCAATAGCGTTAGTGACTAGCTCAGGGTAAGGGTTATTCTGATTAACATTTGGAATGCAGGAGTTACACTTTCATTTCATGAAGTTAGTAAGCTAAAAACCGCTAAGGTGAAGCTGTGATGAGGGCTGATCATGGAAATAATCTTCATAATCGACAAGTGCTTCTGAGGTAGGTAGATCCCATCCTTGGTCGATATCTGGTATTTCTCCTTCTTTTCTCTTATCAAGAACTGAATAAAAAACAGTGTAGCTGTCCTCATCGTGGTGGGGAGGAAAAACAGCTCATCTGTGTTCTGCACTGCAGTTGGGATTATGAGGGGAAAAAAAGTTGGAAGAAGATTGGAGATATAAGGGTCCTGAAATATCGCGAGATCCAGCGAGAAACACCCCATATTCTTTCCTTTTATGTGGGTTTGGCATTCTTCGCAGATACAGGCAGTTCAAGGCATGACTCTGTGTCTATTAGAATCTGGAAATTGGTGCAATTTATTGACTGAGGGTCGATGAGGGAGTATTGTGGGTTGAGGATCATGTTCAGTAGGTGTGCTGTTGGGGGCGATATACAGGGAGGTGGTGACAGCCAGGGATTCCAGTTGAGAGATGGAATCATGAATTCGTTTAAAGGAGTTGGTGATAGTATGTGGATGCAGTGATTGGTCCATATCTCTTGGAGCATTGTGATTTCTCACTCTAAGGTCAAACAATTGAGCTTTAGCATACTCAATAAGTAAGGTGGGTTGGGATGGCTTTTGGGGGTTGCGGAGATAGCAGGAGGTCTTGACGATTTCACAAGGTTGAATGGCATTCATTGCAAGTTCGAGAGTATCTCATGCTTTGTCCATGGCTTGTTCAACAGAATCTGGGAGGTTACTCGCTGCTTGGAACCTGGAGGAGTTTGCATTGGTTCGATGATGTGAATTCCACATGTAGTAGTGTTCAGGAGTAAGAATGCGACTGGGTAGTTGAGTTGTGAGGGCTGAAGAAGGGTCTTGAGCATGGACGATATCAAGGCAGTGTCTTGATACACTTTGCATGGCTCTGGAGGGGGTTTTTATAGGCTTCTTGTCTGTAGGGTATTCGAGTATTTAGTTTTTATCATCTGTGAGGTCTTCATAGATCCTTCATAGTGAATCTTCAAGGACATTGTCTTTGCCAGGTATGTGTATAATATTGAAATCATGAGATTGCAGGGATATGTGCCATCTGGCATGGTGGTAAGGTAGGTCTGTCTGGTTCATGAAAAAGAATAGTGCCTTATTGTTAGATACAACAGTGCACTTAGTGCCATATAGAATCGGATGGAATGCCTGAATGGTATGCACAATTAGCAAAGGTTCCAATTCATGAACAGGGTAGTGCAGCTGACTTGTTGCAAACTTTCTGCTGGTGAAAATGGCAGGCCTAATAGTAACCACTCAAATTATACTTATTATTGTGTGAGATATATTATGACGCAAAAGGGAATAAAATCTATTAGGGAAGGAGGTCCCGCTAAGCGGCAAAGGCTAACTGGCCTGCCGCCACCCCATATTAAGTCAATAAAGGTGAAGATTTACTTGATTGGGAAGTTTTGAGAGCAAAGCTGTAGAGAAGAGGTAATTCCTCTATTTAATATAGTGCTACGGGTGCCGCATTGAGTAGCTCATGGGTCGAGAAGGCTCAGCTACCTTGCATCTGCAGGATATATCCGACCCTAATCGCTAATGTAAGAGGTAAGCGGATACCTGGATCGGTGAGCTATTACACCAAAACTGTGAGAATAATGATTAGTAATCATGTAAATGATATGAGGTTTGAACTTGTAAATATGACAGATACTAAGGTTGACAGGTATCCCCCAATGTCGTGCTCTAAAGAACATAATTCTGATATTTATTAGAATATGAGTACACTGAAGTGGTATTCAGAGTATGGCCAAATAAATTGTGTTGTTGCTAAGCGACCAATGGAATTCATTACCAGTGTAGAGCTCGTAGCCAAAGATAGTGGCCAGGTATATCATTTAGGAATGGTAATATATACCTGGCAGGATGGCAAGGACATTAGTGTGAGTCTTCTACTATAATATAAGCAATATGCAGATATTTTCAGTCAAGAAAACATTACTACCCTCCCACGTTGTACTAATTTGGATTATAGGATCAAACTTGAGCCAGGAGCTAAGCCACTCACAGGAGCAATATTCTGAATCTCTAAGTGCGAGTTAGATGTAATCTAAGACTATAAGTGAGAAATGGAGGAACAGGTGAATGTCCAGCAGTGTACGTCTTCTGCCAAAACCCTTGTCTGCTTGTTGGCCATAGGTGATACAATACTTCAGTGTTATCTATATACACTATTGAGGGCTTAATATGATTACGGTCAAAAACCAGTATCCTTTGCCTTTAATGAACGAGTAGCATGATCAGTGGGGAAAAGTCACTGTGTTCAATAAGCTGAACCTGAAGAATGGCTATCATTGCATTTGAATTACCCAGGGTGATAATTAGAAAACAGCCTTTGAGACTTGATATGGCCTGTCTGAGTATACCATGATGAGGTTTGGGCTGTACAACGCAGTATTTAAATTTCAGAGTATGATAAATAGTATATTCAGAAATATGCTCAATGGCGGAGTCTTTGTCTATATGGATGACATCTTGATTTACACAGAGACAATTGAAGAACATGACTCACTGGTCCGTCCAGTAATAGGGAGCCTGTGAGAACCCTATCTTTGTATTACTATTTAGAAGTTTACCTTGCATCAAAGGGAAATTTGGGTCTTAGCCTACAAGATATCAAAGCATGAGCAATCTATGATGACTTGAAAGGTAGACCCGATCAATCCTTGGAAGACTCCTCAGAATTTTAGTAACGTCCAATGCCTCAGTAGCTTTGCAAACTTCTACAGATGGTTCATCAATTGATTTGGCAAAGTGGCAAAACCAAAGACATATCTGAGTAAGAAAGAGATAAAATGGGACTGGTCAACAGCTTTTGTGCGGTCATTTGAACTTGTAATGGAACTGTTTACTACTGGTCCTATTCTGACATACTTTGATAGCTCTTGTACAACTAGGTTGAAAACTGATGCTAGTTATTACGCATTGGGTGACATACTATCCGAGTTGTGTGACAACTAGAAATGGCATCCCATAGCCTATGATTGTAGGGAGTTCATACCTAGGAAGGTGAACCATGATGTTCATGATGAAAAGATTACTGCGATTGTAGCTGCGGTCAAAGAATGGGATAATTTCTTGCCAACAGTTAAGTATCTGATAGCAGTTGTTTCGGAGTAGACAATTTGGCAATATTTAATTACCTATACCATACTTGTATTGTGAGGGTAGGAGAACTGTCAGGAAAGTTTCGTTAAGAATAGAGATAAAGATAAAGGTTTTTCTCGAAAGCTTTGAAGTTGTTAAACTAATAATTGAATATATTATTAAGGTCTCTTCTCTGTTGTTTGATGAACCCTTAACTATTGGGGTTTTGATTTTTTTTTTTTTTGATTATCTCATATATTTGTTGTTAAGGTACAAGAAGATGCATGGAGTGCTCGTTATGGCAAAAACAAAACCTTAATTCTAAACAAACATCCTTCACACTCCTGTGATCAAAACCCGTACTCCCAGGACCCTCTGGTATGGGCCTAACCACATATCTCGCCTACAAGCAAACAAACCTCCAGCTGGCTAAGAAGACAACAGGTTGAAAGTAAGTAGCAGGAAAGCAGGAAAGCATAAGAAAAACCCTTGACGAAAACTACAATAGATAAGGGGAAATTAGCCACTACTATTGCACCTATAAAGGCGCCAGCAGGTTGATGATAGACCTGGGAGTCCGAGGTAACCGACGGCATTAACACAAGTCCAAGAGAGAGTGCAATACTAGGACCAGGCGTAAACGGAGGCAGATTTGACTGTAGGTAAGAGTCGTAGGGAAGGGAGGTAGTAAGGTACCAGCTGAAGAGGAGAGGAGCAGTAGGGTGCCAGCCAAGGTTGAAGCAGTAAGGTGCCAGTTTCGAGTAGGGGGGACAGTAGGGTGCCAGCCGATCTACTGTGAGGAGAGAAGAGAGGAGGAGAGGAGGAGGAGGGGTAGACCCAATTATGAGGGACAGAACCGTGTGCCTACCCATCTAGGCAGTTCTCAAAGAACAGAGAGTGGAGGTATCGACCATTGGACTGCAAAGCGACCGTAGGTCTGTAGGGGGTTTCCTCCTACTGCAGGTGTGTCTCCCAGCTGTATGAAGGTAGGGTGTTGCTGACCGTGCAAATGTTAAGCCAGGCTAAGTAAACTAGCTAAGTGATGCCAAACAAGAGCCGGGAAAGGAGAGGAAACAATCAACCAGGATAGAAAGGAGAGGATAGACTCAGAGGGGTAGACCCTAATAAGTTGGGCGAGGGGAGATGGAGATAAACAAGTCCCTACCCCATGGCATGGCCAGAGGGGGTAGGAACCTGAATGGTGGAGTTGGTGATGATTTCTCGTGGTGTTGAGATTTCAATCACCGGGTGTGTAGATGAGAGGGAGGATGCCTTAACTATCGGGGGATAGCTAGCTATTTATACAATTCTCCTACTTATATTAGCCATATATATGAAGTATCCTTAGATACCTTAGCCATTGTTATAATGAGTGAAAACCTGGTTTGACACTAAAAATGTATACCCTGCAAGGTCAAATGATCACATGAACTATTTAGTATTCTGAGTGAGTCTAGCACGCGACCAGTAAATTGCCTTCGATCTACTTGCCAAATGAACTAAATTCATTTTGATGTAGCCCATTTGCAACATATTACGGATTATCAGTTGATCAGTCTGAATCTCCGTCTTTCTTACATAAATACACCCTGCTTTATATGCATTCGGATTTTCAAGAGCCTGAGTACTGCTTATTTTCAGAGTCCAGATCTAGCACCAAGGCGGGGCAGCTCTGCTATAGACAGTACTTCTTGCGAGCATGGGTTGTAGTCATATAGTAACCTCCCGATTCTGTTTACTATCACCTCACATAATTTCTATCATGTCCTATAAGGGTAACATCAGCTCCCCCTTTCCAGGCTTCATCCTGAAGAACTATATCCTTGTAGGTCTCTTTCCGGTAGGATTAAAAAACCTTCTGCGATAACTTGGCCACAGCAGGAAAAACCTTTTGACAGATACTACTTAGCATAATCTTAGCATGTACTGATTTTCCTTATGAAAATCTTCTACCAATCCTAGAGCATGTTGTAAGTACTCCGGTGGTTCCCAGGTGTTCTCAACTTCTGATCATCCCTTCCACTTAACAAAGTAGCCTAGTTCTTGGATGGTTCTAGGCTGTCTTTTGAATCTTCGTTCATAAGAGATTATTTCACTTTTAATTATTATTTCCACCTTCTATTCTAGGTCACCTTTAACATCATCCGGTGACATTGGTAGTTGTTCTCGGCATGGTCGAACTGATATTCTGTATGGCTCTAGTAGTGATACATGGAATATGTGATGAATTTTCCTGTGTTCAGATAATTCCAATTTGCAGGCTAGGTCTCCTCGTTGCACGAGGATTTTGAATGAATCATTTAATTTTTGTCCTAAATTCTTGGATGGTCGGTTAGTGCAGATATTCTTCGCATTTAGTATAACCAAATCAGGAATTTTAAAATCTTGTTGACTATGAGCCTTGTGGTTATAGTAATTGTTCATTCCTTCGCGAGTCTTTTCAAGTGATTCCTTTGCCCTTTCATGTATCATTTGAATCCATTGAGCATATATTGTAGCTCCAGGATTTTAGACTTCTCGCTCCTTTATCTATTCTATTTGAGGATGGTAACTGTAGTTTGCAAAGAAAGGGGTTATTGTATTTTGTCCTTGATACAGAGTTGTTTAATGCATACTCGGCTAATAGTAGAAGGTGACACCTATAATCCTGATCATAGTTGACAAATATCCGGAGGAAACCTCCCCGCACTTGGTTCACCATTACCGTTTATCCATCAGTCTGAGGGTGGTATGAAGTTGACATTTTCCTTTTTATAGCTAACATCTTGCTCAGAGACTCCCTGAATTCTCCTACACACTTTGTGTCCAAGTCTCAGATAATTTCAGTTGGTAGACTGTGAAGTTTCCAAGCTTCTTTGCTGAATGCCTAAGCGAGATCGTTTGCAGTTGCATTTTCTTCTAGCCTGATAAAATGCGCCAATTTTATGAATCTGTCGACTACAACCATAATTTGGCAGTATCCTGCAGATTTGGGTAGTTGTGTAATAAAATCTACCTAGGTAGATGTCCAATCTTCAAAAGGTACTTGTAATAGTTGTAGTAGGCCAAAGCGTACGTGTCTTAGTACCTTGGCCTTTTGGTATTCTGTGCATGACCGTACATAGTCGTTTATCCAACTTGTAATTTCTTTCCAGTAAAAATCTCTAGTGATAATCTCTAGAGATTTTTCCTGACTGAATTGGTTGGTAATTTTTGAATCCTGGCATCCTTTTGCAATATCAGTTTGCAGGATTTCGTCCTAGGGATTATATAGGCACTCTTTATAGAAAAGCATTCCATCAGTTATGGTCTATTGTTTTGGCATTGGCTTGCCATCATCGCCATATTGTTGTTAGCTCCCATTTTATACACATCCACTCTGGAATATCCTTTGCTTTCTCTTTTACCCTTACCCTTTCCAATAAGTTGATATCAAATTTCTTGAGCTCGCACTTAGAAATTATTGCATTGGACATTAAGGTTGATCCTAGAGTGCATATTGGGTGAAAGACAATATCGGTTGCCTTCAGGTACTGGTGTTTGGCATTAGAATGTAGGAAATATAATTGCTGCTGAGTTTCTTCTAACAAGATATCCGAGCTGCCAAATCCTTGGCGTGCTTGTTCCGTGTCAATTGACTATATGACTATATGAAGTTCTCTCTCGTCAAACGTTTCCTTGATTATTTGCGCTATGCGGTCTCCGGTCAGTACCTGAAAAGCCATGTCCGTAGTGTCGACTAGGAGGATATTAATCTCCCCCATATAGTCCGCATCGACTACTCTGGCTCCAATGAAAATACAATACTTGACTGCCAGGCTACTATGTGGTGCAATACGGTCATATGTTCCAATTGGTAGTCCAATATCTCATCCAGTCCCTATGAGTACTAAGCCTTTAGAAGGAACTATGTCATCCTTGGTAATGTATAGGTCGGTCCTGCCACTAACTCAGAACCTGGAGTATGAATTCTTGCTTCCGGTTGTAACCTTTTTAGCCTAACCGAAATGGTCCTTTACTCTTTTGGCAATCCTAGACGGAGCTGTTCTATTTTATCCATTTTCCATTTGACTAAGACCACTAAGTTTCAGTTATTCTGGATGTGTTCAAAGTGATGAGACTGTAGTATAGGCTAATTGGCAGGCTTAGCTCTTGGTCAGGGTGGTACTCTAGCCAACTGCTTAATGCGACAGGTTTTCCACCTTCGGGTCCGGGTTTGTAAATGATTTCAAGTTAAAATCTGTGGACTTTTGGGACTATCCGATTTGTCTTATTGACCAGGTATTTCATTTAAGAAATTATTGAAGATTTTGATGATCGGTATAAATGGTGAAAGGTTCATCAATCCGGGCTATGTAGTGTCGCCTTTCTTCCAAGACAACTAATATTGCCCTAATTCTTTATCATGGATATCATAGTTGCGTTCAGCAGGAGTAAGCTTCCTAGAATAGAATATAACAGGAAGTGACTTCTTGTCTATATATTGAGAAAGAACACATCTGAGACCATAATCACTTGCATCTGTTTCCACTACTGTTTCTCTTCTTGATGAAAGTAACATAGTATAGGAGCTGTTATGAACCGTTGTTTGAGTTCATTAAACGCAATTTGTAGTGTTTCTCTCATAGAAAAATCTTAGGATTTCCATTTACTAAAGCGGGAATTGGTGCATATAGTAGAGAGAAACTCATTCTGAATCGTGGCTAAAAATTGGTGAATTCCATAAAGATTTGAATTTCTTTTACAGAGGTAAGTGTTTACCAGGCCATACTTTATTCAACTTTGTATTCACTCCTAGTGACTCCTTCAACAGCCACTATATACCCGAGAAACTCCACGAAATTGACCTTGATTATTCTCTTTGCCATGGATATGGCCATATGATATTCCCGTAGTTGTTCCACTACCTTTTTTACTAATCTGACATGATCTTTTTCCATTTTAGTGTATATGAGTATATAATTGTGATATACTGCTACTCGTTAATCCAGGATGTCTTGCAGGATTATAGTCATAATTGAGTAGAATGTTGCTAGTGCATTAACAAGTCCAAATGGTATGACCTTGAATTCATATAGGCTATATCTTGTGCAAAGGGGAGTTTTCCATTGATCACCCTTTCGTATACAAATTATATGGTATCCATTGTTGAGGTACGACTTGGTGAAAATAGTTCTCCTTTAACACAGTTGCGTAGTTCAGTCATTTGAGGGGGATGGGTATTTATTGTAGATGGTGACTTTGTTCAAACCTCGTTAGTTTACTACCAATCTGAGGCGTTCATGCAATTTGGGAATAAAAAGTATTTGTTAGGCACAAGGGTACATGGTACTGGAATCCAGCTCTGAATTCATACGAAAACTGGGCTGAAATACTAGTCATACCCCTCAGGCTCCCTTGTTAAGCCCTCACATCAACTGCGGCCCCTACAGTAAATAGTGTCCCCATAGCAAAATCTGAAAATTGGCACCAATCTTGAAACAACATACACGTAGTCGCTGTGCACATGACTGGATGCTGTTCACAGGATATATGAGGAGGGATACTCAGACGACCTAATGCAACTGTAATCAGGTGCACATGATCCGTGTCTGCAGAGTTATGGCCCATTCTGTAAAGCCTTCACTGAAATGGACCCAGAGTGATAGGACACTCCTTGCAAAAATGAGAATTTGATGAGTGGGCTCCTGGAGACACATGAGAACCCACTCAGACCCTGAAAACATGTCTATCTTGGTCTAAGGATCTATCGGAACAGGTTGATAAGGAAAGTCATAGCAAGATAAGGTATTAGACCAATCATAAGTCTCAAGTCATCCTTAAAGCCATCTGCAAGACACTTTGAAACCTTATAGTATCCAGAAAGGTCACCAGTCAAGTTGGCCACTTAGAGTTCTAAGAAACTAAAGGTAAATTCTGAGATAGACTACCTACACAAATGGTGACTTCGTGAGATGGAATGTTTCACATGACTCACAATTTGTAAGACCATTTATGGTTATTCTATTTGGTTTGATTTATATTTATGGTTTGATGACTCACGATTGTGAGGTCATATGATGATATAACCTTCATACCTGACTACAAGTATGAGATAGTGGTTTCACGCATGTGACCCGATTAGCGCACATGACTTATTATGGAGAGTGGATAATACGGAGATGTATACTATAACTAACAAGGAAGTCATAGTAGTGGAGGTGACTCATAGTAAAATCACCAGGGTTAGGGTTGTGGGAAGAGCACCTATATAAGTAGGGTCATGGACACAGCTAGCTAGCGGCACCCAGCTCCACCATCTGCCCTTCCTCCTCCACCTTTAGCCTCTGCCTCTGAGGGCACCCCCCTGGTAATCCTGGTTTCTCTGGTGATCAGTTCCGAGACCGTGATACTTCCGCCCCCTCCAATGCTCAGATTGTGGTAAGCAGAAGGAATAGTAGAAAGCCCTAAACTAGCTCTCCCTCGGCAGCCAAGGTCACGGCTGCTGTTGCCCACTAAGCCATCATGGCCTCCTCCAGTCCTGTCTCCCCCTCCCCTCAATCACAACCACAACCTCCTCCACCCCCGCTGGCCACTGCAGCTCCCTGATTTTTCGCCCCCCTTTCATCACCTGCCTTCCGCCCTAATGCAGCTGTCATCGCTGGCCTTCTGGCCGACCTGGCAGCCTCAGTGCTTGTCGATACCAACTCCGCCCTTCCCCGTGGTTTCAAGGCCTCTGTCAACGAGCGGGGCTCTATCTCCCTAAGTCCCCTGGATCGCCAAGTTCCGAATCTCTCTTATGCCCTATACTTCGAGGCCCTCTCTAGGCGCCTCAACGAGTCCTTCCCAGTCGGTAACAACCCTTGGCTCCCATTCCGCCCAGCTCCTACAGCCGTTCAGATTGCGATCAACTGTACTCATTCCGCATGCCTCCACGAGAATAATCATGACCTCTTCTCCCGCCTCTCCACGTCAATCCTCAACTCCACCAGTATTCCTATCCTGTCTGCTATTTTCCTTAATAGGGACCCAGCCTCTAGCCTCAAACACTCTTGCTCGCTAGTCATAACTACCGCCCCTGAGCATGCCTCCTCCCTCCTACCACATGTCCCCCTTTTCTCAGCCAACAGGCGGTCTGAAAGGGGCTTCTCCTCCTCACCCTACACACAATGCCACAACTGCTGGGCCTTTGGTCATGTGACCCCACGATGCAAAAGACCCTACCCAGTCTGCCCCTTCTGCTTACTCCACCATACGAGAGGTGACCATAGATGCTCAAATCCCTCATGCCCCAAGCAGGGCAACACCAAAGCCGTGTTCAGCTGCTGCCTGACCGCCCCCCTCCGCTGCCCCAACTGCGACAGGGATCACTCAGCCTGTAATTGAGACTGCCCATCTAGACCAGCTCCTCCCCCCCCTGCTCCGGCTCCCACCCAACCCACC
>QFET01002005.1:0-15216 GCA_003316355.1 Tuber calosporum
TCAAGCCCTGAGCTCTTAAACTGCTCCTCTGGGCCCTTGTGGGAGTTATGTGCCTAACATCCTTATCCTTTCTCCTTTCTTGGAGTTGATGCTGATTCCTATGTAGGAACAGTCCCTTCTATTGGTACTATTGTGGGTCCTCGGTTAGACGGTCCTGGAACCCATCACTAGGTTCATGCTGTGTTGGTGCAGGTCTCCTTTCCGCTAAACCAAGTACCAGAGCACTTAAGTAGGCCTTTATACCTGCCCTCTGTCATCATTGCTGTTGAGCAGCAATTTCTCGTTGCTTATTCATCCTTCTGGTCCATTCCTATTCCTGTTGGTTCAACTTAATATTAAGTTTCATTAGGGCATTTTATACGATTCGGTCCCTTATTTCTGAGACTTGAGACAGTTGCTCCTGGTGATCCTGTTAGTGTCGAAACTCTTCCTGAACCAGGGCACCTAATCTTTGCTGCTCCCTTTCAATGTCACCACTCAATTTCTCCAATTCACGCCGACCTTCCTGTATCTCAGCATTATTGAAACTTCACTCTGGCCATACAGCTCTGCAGCCATTCTAGCCTTGTAAAACCCTGCCTGGCCTCCTGTGATAGTGTTGAGATAGCTATGTAATTCTCATCAGGACTTTCTTTCAAGGATCACTCCAGGTTGCGTAATGCATTGAAAACATTTTACAGGAAGTTATCTTGCATATTGACATGATTCTTGGTTCGCTCCGCACGTTTCTGAACTCTTGATGGGGGACGACCCTAATGTGTAATGGGACCGCTGAAACTGCTTCGGGACGGCATTAATGATGCTGAAGGGTACAATCTGTGTCATCCTCTTTGATCATCCAGTCATGTCTCAAAGAACTAGGATTAGGTTTGTCATCATGTGCTATGGCCATGGCAGCTCGCTTAGACACCCAAATAATTTCATTTAAGAAAATTTAAAATACTTAGTCGTTTGGCCTTGTAGGCAAAAAGATTGTAACTGGAAGAAACATTAGTTTGACCAGCGGTTTTCCGCAAGGTCAGCAACATGTATCTTTTCAAAAGAGGATATGTGGATTATTGATTCTGTATTGTAAAAGCAGTAGTCCGACGTCTATCTTGAATATAGATATGTTCTGAATATTTTCGCTGTATGGGGGCAAGTTGTTGGAGTGCTACTGCTCAGAAGTCAAGTGCGTATTCTTTGCAGCAGCTAGGAAATTTGTTGTCAAACTTGAGATGTCGGCAGTGCCCACAATTATTGCACTGATGAAAACTTGGTGCGTTAAAGTATTATTTGGGCATGAGAGAATGTAGAGTTGGTTTGGTGACAGGAGAGTAACAATATAGTGTTACAGGGTACCCAATTCGGTCCTGTTCAATTGAGTTGGCCGTGCCCGTATTGAGAAAGACAGAGTACTGTCAGGAAAGTCCGGTAAAAAGTATGATAAAGATCAAGGTTCTCAAAGGCTGAATTTGAATTGAATAACATGAATTTGCATATATTGTTGAGGTTTCTTCTCCATTGCTTGATGATCCCATAACTACTAGGTTTTTTTTATTTATTTTATTTTTTTGATTATCTCATATATTCACTTTTAATGTACAGGAACCTGTATGGAGTGCTAGCTATAGCATAAACGAAACCTTAATTGTAAACCTGCAAAACAAAAGAAATAACGGTACAAGTTCTCCCCTAGTAAAGAACATACCGTTACCGCACCCAACAATGGCAACTAATTCGAAAAGTATAGAATGAAATGATATCAAAAGAAATCATAACTGCAAGGCAAGATATGGCAGATGAGTCAAACCACTCAATCTGAGTCATAATCGGAGGAGGAGGAGGCAGTGGTAGAAAAAACCGCTGGCATAGTAGGTGGGAAGTTCATGAAAGTAGCACATATGTATAAGGCAAGAACAAAGATCATGTCCAGTTCAGCCCAAAATGGAGAGCGATGGTCGATCGAAGACAGCTTCGGAGGGTAAAGCTGGCATTCTCGGGACTTGGAGAGGCAGTGGAGAATTGCATGCTCAAAGGTTTCGTTCTCTGAGTCGCAGGAAGGGCAGGTAGGAGAGCGATCTGCCTTGTTCCATATGGGTTGCGCAGCAAGATAGCTCTTGCCAGCACGTATTTGGTGGATTCGCCCAGCTGTAAAGCGGTCGTGGCCCATGAAGACAAATTGGGCGTAGGTACGGCATGTACTGGTAGTAAGGAGGGGGTGGGGACAGGAGTGTCCAATCAGTGAAGAGGTCCTTTCTGCACTCCTCCTTCATCAATTTGTAAGAGACAGCCTAGGATCGGAGGAGGGGGGCTAAAATAGTGCCCGGTAAGAGGTGGGAGTTTATCTATGGGGGTTTGAACCTGTCCGGTGCCACCTTGATCAAGAGGTAGCACATCCCATCGATGGGGAGGTGAGACTCTCAGCACGCCTTTTACCACTTTTGCTAAACGCTTAATTGCAGCCTCCAGGATCTCTATCATAAATCTTCTTAAATCACGTGAAAGCCTATGCCAACTATTATAGGCTTTTTGACAAAGATTTTCAGAAGGGCCACTTTGTATTTACGGTAGAGAATTCTTGATTATAATTAGTCTAGGACTTAACAAGATAACTAATATTTTCAGACATACTGATTTAATATCAAATCTTACACTTTGAATTATATCTATAGACCGTGCAGAGAGTTCAGCTAGAAGACACTGCTTCTGCTTCTTGGAATAGTATCTCCTTGCACGCTCACGGGTGCTAAATGGTTGATGTGGTGCAAAACCAGTAACAGCTTTTTGGCGTTCACGGAATTTATGCTTCCTCATATAGGAAGAAAATGTTTTGTTCTGAGATCCTATAGAGGGTGTTGCAATAATAGAACAAGCACTTGTAGTCTTCAATAGGGATTTCTTTGCTCTGCATTAGCGGACCCGCTTTGCTCCAGCAAGGGGTATTTTCAGAGAAATGGTCATTGAAGTATTTTGCTTTGACCGATACTGGCGAATGCGTTCCCTTATAGCTGCTCGCTTCTGTACCCTCTCATTTATTGCAGTTCGGTCTGGGGATTCCATTTTCTATGTGATCTAACTCTTATTTTAAATCCTTAGACAAAACCTTTACTTATATAACCAAATGTAAGAAGGGTTGGAATTTATTTTAGATTTTAGTTCCTGATACAGTAATTGATCTGTAATATGATAATATAATCGGAGGTAAATTTCAATATAGTTGTAAATAGGCAGACAGGTTATAAATTACACTGATAGGGTTGTATGATAAAAAGAAATGGTTGGAGTAGCTAATAAGATTTTGAAAATGTATCATAGGATTGGAGGTATGATATGATATCAAATAATAAATTAATTATAGAATACGGGTTTGGGGAGGGAATATTTTTAATATTTTTCTTTGCATAGTAAAATAGGCGAATAAAACCTACCCTTAAATGTTACGCTAATCGTTACATCAATAACTGTCACTCTTTTTGTGAGAAAACCGGTCCCACCACTAGTCTTCTGGAACCATACTTAGTTTTTCCATATACAAGAAGTATCCTTCCTAACTTTGGCCATGGTTTAAAGAGTGGGAACATTATTTGGCCCTCAAGATGTATGACTCCTCTACAGCAGAGGATCCCCCGAACTGTCTATTTCTCTGTGGGTGTCAAGCACTCCACCAGCAGAAAGTCTTCGATCTCTTTACAAAATTAACTAAGGTCAAATCGATGCCCCCTATTTGCCAACATCATACGGAATACCAGGTGATCCGTCTGGATGGCCGTCTTTCCTGCATATATGCAGTCATGTGCAGATGCATTCCGATTATCAAGAATGCAGAATACGTAATAGATCCACTTGGATAAATTACTCTCTCATCTTTCAACGAGGCTGAGTAGTTCTGGATCCGATCCTACTTCTTGCCAGTGTGGGTTGATGTCAATATAGTCACCTCCCGGTGCTATATTCCATTACATCATTAGACTCGAATGTCCAGTACCATATCCCATATGTGTAACACCTCTACTCTGCCCTGTCCTCTCCTGCCAACACACCTGGCCCCTTGCCTGATCATGTAATTTCAACCCAAAACCCCTACACGCCATGATCTGTGAGTTCAGCCTCTCTCCTGGTTCCTTTTCCCAGGTTGGCACCGAACTCCTCCACAAGCTTTCTATTGGCATGGGTAAAATGAGCCCACTCTGATACACTGCTATCTCTTACACCAACTAGGTTGTTACACCTCTTTCAACTCCGACAGCTCCTGTAGTTGTCATCTCTGCTGCTATCTCGATTCCTGCTCCCACCACTACTACTGCTCCCCCTTCTATTGCCGCTATGAAGACGACTGTCAGAGACCTTAAAGTCCATGTCACAGCACCGTTGACTGCCAAGCAGCCCCATCATCGGCCCCCAGTACTACATCACCCCCCTTCCACCTACTCAAAATCGCTATCTTTGGATTACTCCCAATCTGCACATTAGGTACATAGCACCCCTGACCCAGATATTCCCTGCTATGACACTATGTAGAGACAGTGGTATGGCAAACCTGCCGCATATTCTCCCCATCACTATACTCCAGGGAAGAACAGGAGATCATGGCTGGCAAATACCCCCCTCCGACTGAATTTCTCTAGCCCCCTTATCTTCTACTACCTGACTGACAAAAACCGAACCCCACAATGCCACCAGGACTTATACTCCAGTTGCTGGTAACTTGTCCTCATCTCTACACTCAAAGCTCAAAACTAGGGCAAGAAACCAGCCACAGTAGTACAAGTCACTGTATCGAATAATACTAACTCTCAGTCCAGGAAGCCACTACCTTTGCACTCCTGCCAATGAAGGTTCTGCACCTCCCACACCACCAGAGCACCCCAGGAAGACTCTTACTGAATGGTGCCCACAACTCCTGACCTAATAGCTGCTGTCTTCCCTTAGGCCAACTTCCACTTCCCTCTTTCCTTCACAGCAAGAGTCATCTCCTAGGGCTCTCTTCTGGTTTTGGGCACTGACCCAGATATACCCTCTACTGCCTACACACTCTTCAATGAAGCTATTATTAACCACCTAAACCAGGCCCCATGTTGGCAACATCCCTCCGGCCTTTACCTCCTTAGCCCCGAATGAGGTTCTCGTGGCCATTTACAGCCTACCCAGAGCCATTCTGCTAAAAGAGTATGCTGACCTTTTTGCTGCCCTTTCTGAATCAATCTATAGTGTATCCGATGTTGCCATTCACTATGCACGTGTGCTCCAGCCCGAGGCTGACATTAGAGCTACGGAAGCTAATACGTCTCATGCAGTTACAGTTGTCGCTGATTAGTTCTAACTTGGCTTAATAATTTGTGTTTATTCCACAACCCATAGGATTGAAAAGGCTGACTCAACGAGTAAGCTCTTGCAATGCTGGAAGTGTATGTGTTTTGGCTATTTACCCCGCATGTGTAAGGCTACCAACCCTAACTACATCTTATGTACTCTATCGCAAACAGAATTGTCCCACCGCTGCCCTAACCCTACAGGAACCAAAGATCGGAATACGATATCAGTTGCTCTAAGCTGTTGAGCCACTTCCTCTCCTTTGTTCTAGCTATGTAGGACCCCATACTGTCACTGACCGATCATGCCAATCATCCCCACTCCCTCTTACTGCCGACGAAGCTCCCTCTGAACCAGATGATACCAATGCACCTGGCCATATTATATATCAGGACCCACTCCTACTACCTAACTGACCCAGAACCCCCTCCCCCACAACTGGTGCTATGGATCTCACCACCCCTAATAGCTAGTCCCACATGCTCATACCCTGGCTGACCCAAACCCCACATATATCGCACCAGTACCCACCTGACTCTCGAGCTCCCTGATTCCTCATTGCTTCTTGTGCTTCCCTAGCCAATGAATAAGACACTGGACCCTGGACCCTGGACCCTGACGCCGGTATCAGCCACCATCGTCTTCCTATTTCAGCACAACTGCCATGGGACCAGGAATGTGTTTCTTTCATTATTTAACAGTTATAAGGTTGTACCCACGTGCCCAACAACGTTTCGCTCTGCAACACCCAACACTCTTCCAATAGTGAATATGATTATTGTCCTTCTAAAGGTCCTTTATCCTACCTTGTACTAATTGTGCTAAACCTTTAGATGCCATTTATGCTTACCTTAATTTCATGTATGCTTGTCTATTACTAACAGTTTGGATGGACTGCCTGGACCTTAGGGCAGTCGATATTGACTCCTGTTCTGGACTTTTCAACTCCACTTATAATGTATTTCATGTTTATAATATTTATAAAACTAATGGGATATCCTCCAATCACCACACAATTTGCCCATCTTCCCGGTTTAGGAAATATTCTTTTCCTACCCTGCTGATTGAGTACCTAAACCAATACTCTCGTGTCTCTGACCCCTTAAGACTACTCTCTGACACTCAATTTTTCCTATCCTCCCGCTACTTTGACCTAGCCTGAGCACTAGGCTTCTTACTTCTACACAGACCAGGTTTATTTTCTAGGTTCCCCGTCAATGGCACCTCCAGGCCTAGGGCCCTATACCTTGCCTTTGCAAATCTCACCCTTGCACCCTTTGTTAGCTCTAGGGGCATTACCTTTCCACTAACTGGCTTTAACTATGTTTCTATCACATTTATGTGTGTAACGCCCTTTCTCTGCTAGCCCAATACTACTCTGAACTTGGATAAAGCTCCTTAGTCTACTCTCTCTCCTTTCATTACTGACCTGTCAACTCCACTACCTCCCTTACTCTCCACTTCAGCCTCCAGGAGTTCGTAGTTTGCTCTCCACCAGAGTACCCTCCCCATCCTTCTAGCTTAACTCAAGTTCAGCAAATGCTTTTGCTTAATGTCAAAGCACTGGCGGAGAGCTGAATTATTGCAACTCTACCTGACTATTACCAGAAAAGCAAGAGTGTCACGCATCTCTTCCTCTGCAAAATTATCTGAAACCACCCACACCTCCAACTATCTATACAATAAGTCTATAAAAAAGGGAAAGTTTGACAACAGAAGAAATCATCTGCCATCTCAGCTACTGTTGATTGAAATCTCAACACTACTAAAGATCATCATCTACCCTTCAGGGCAGTTCTCCACCCCCTCTGCCCTCACCATAGAGTGGGGACTTATCTATCTCAAACTCTCCTCTCGTAACTCATTAGGGTCTACCCCTTTGAGTTACTCCTCCCCTCTCTATCCCCATATTCTTGATAGGTTCATCCTCCTTTCCCAAATTCTATTGTGCCTAGCTAAGTTTGTTTGCTATGTCTCACTTAAGACTTCCACAGTCAGCAAAGACTTTACTCCATACTTCACACAGCTGGGAATACAGTCTGCCACCTGGGAAAAAGAATTCAACATGGCTATAGTTGATTTCCCTCCTCCTTCTTAGCCTGCCTGCCTCTGGTCTCCCACCTACTTGTGACGCCACCCCTTAGAGAATCCGGAGAGTATATAAGCGTTGCAGGAATTTGGTTGGCTCTGCTACTTTCGGATTACCTCTTATTACAAACATGTGATTCTGCTAGTTGTTTGGAAACTTGAGTTGATCCTGCCTTCTCTCCCTCCTTTTCTTTCTTTGTTTTCTTTTAGTCTTTCATCTGCCTCCATCTTTTAACTGTTGATCAGATGACTCCCGCTTGCCCTCATCTAGCTGGCACCCACTACTATCACCTAACTGACACTCTGACCTCTGGACACAGCTCTCGGCCATACCACAAGCTGGTCTAACTTCACTTATTTTCATTTTTATTGGGAGCCTCTATCCATACTGGGTGCAGGGCTATTTGCCTAGAGCAATGTCTTCCTCCTTTGTGCTCTTGCCAGGTTATTAAGGGAGCTAGTCAAATTAACTTGCAAAATCCCAACCTTTCCACAGGAATATCATAATAATAGTGGATATGCACTAGGCCATTATCCTCAATTATGATAATATTCAAGTCTGGAATGTCCTATTTAACTTCCAGTGAAAATGTAAGGCCTCCCTGGGTCTATCAGGCCCTAAGAAGAATGCAACTTGGTAAGGTATAATGATAGTAACTTACATCACAAACAGTGTAGACTTCAAGTAAGTATTACTGCTAGAGATCTTGATAAGTTGTTCAACAGCCATCGATTACTATCTCGCCAGCCTTACTAAGTCCTAGACTTACTTGCTCTTGTTTCGTGCGAACTAAAAAGAAGTAACTTCTCAACTATGTGTATTGGAAACTCGGTCTGTCGTAGTCTACCCTCTCTAAGCTCCAGAGGGCCAATCTTAAATAAATGACCTTGCCTTGTCAAAGCTTTGCATATCCTTTCATTTGAATTCCAATCAATGGATATAACCAAGCTCATTGTAACGCCTCCCTAGATGTATCACCTACCAAAGGGATGCGTCTCGGTAAGGTATTACGATAACTAACTCAGAGCCCAAACTGCCAGGACATCAATTGAGTGATAGCTACCGGAGATCTAGATAGGTTGTGAAACAGCCGTCGATTACCGTATCGCCAGCTTCGCTAAGTCCTAGACTTACTTGCTGTGGTTTCGTGTGAACTGAAAAGAAGTAACTGCTCAACCAAGTATATTGAAAACTCTATCTGTCGAAGTCTGCCCTGTCTAAGCTCCAGAGAGGCAGTCTTTAGATACATGATCTCGCTTTTACAAAGCTTTCCATCTTCTTCCATTTGATTTCCAATAAACAGACATAACCAATCTCCGCTTGTAAAGTCCTCCAATCAAACAAATGCCTCATGCACCTAAAGGGTACTGTAAACAAAATTTGTATCATCCTGATACATGAAACAAAACATAAAACATATCTGGTATCAGCCTGATACATGAAACCCAACGTAAAACAAACTAAGTATCAAACGATACTTGAAACCAATAACAAAACTAACTAACCCCTTACTAGCCATGCTAGTTTCCGTTAGCCTTGTCAGCCTTAACAATAGTAACCAATACTGGTTACACTCCTCTTGTAATGTCCTTCAATAAACCAATGCCTATTGTACCTAAACGGTACTGCAAACAAAATATGTATTATCCCATACAAGAAATAAAATATATAACATATAGAGTATCAGCCTGATGCATGAAAGTCAATATAAAAACAATCTACGAATCAAACAATAATTGAAACCAATCATGAAATAAACTAAGTATCAAACGATACGTGAAACCAATCATAAAATAAACTAAATATCAAACGATACTTGAAACCAATTATAAATCAAACTATCCCCTTACTAGCCCTCCCAGTTTCTATTAGCCTTGTCAGCCTTAATAATAGTAATCAATACCAGTTACACCCTGGAAATAAAACAACAGTTTCCAAAAACAAAAACCAAAAAACAATTTCCCTAATCATGAAGATAAAAATCAAAACCAGGTCTTGATAACCTCCCCATAATCTGAGACTACAGAGTCGTTTAAGTCCCTCTCCAAGTAGGGTTTCCAAAATCCATTGTCCACATTTCCTTGATAAGCAAACTCTCCTTACACTAGGTTATTTGGCGTCATTCCGATCTCGATATATCCTGTAATTATAGGAAACTGGTCTCCTGGAGAGTTATGTGTCCACCATTCCTGCACAAGGTTTAAAGCGTTTTCCAATGCCTCAATAGGCTTCCAGCCATTCTCAGAATCTGCATAACCTTTCCACATAATAAGGAACTGGTCTTGTCCTCACAGCTGGCCATGATCTAACCCTTGTTCAACTTCCTATTACAGTACCTCTTCCACAAGAATGGGCGCTGATTTCGCATAAGCCCTGCTTATAAACCTATTACGATCGTTCTCCATGAAACTCTTCACCATAGAGCAACAAAATAGCCCACCCCTGCGCCTGTAAACCCTATTGACCATCTTGACTGTATAGTTCTTTGTGAAGGAATAGTTTCCTAAACCTCAGATAGTCCTCGCTATTAGGGTTCTGGCTTCATCCTTCTACCAGATTCCGTAGCAAAAAGGTCTCCCTAGACCAACAATCGTTCGCCCACATCAATGGGTTTGTAGGTGGTCTTTCTCCTTTCTGCTATCCTAGTACTCCTAAATCTCGCTATCTTGAGAGATTGATAGGCCTTATTGTGCAATACCTAGTGTCTGTTCAAGAAGTCAACAGAGGCAGCCACCTGGGTGTTTCTGATTCTGATAGTTGACTCCATAGAGTAATCTCGTCCATACACTGCTTTAAATAGTGATATATTCTGGATATCAGAATGTCGTGCATTCTCATAGACTTCTAACTCAGGTAGTGCAAGTAAGCAGTTGTTCTGGCACTTGTTAACTATTGAAATTCTTCAATTCATTTCATATATATATTTCCTACGGTAATATTGTTTTTGTCTCTGCTTGGTTATATCTAGTTTACTCAGGGAAACTACGGACATTACTACAGCTAGGGTATATCATATCCTCAGTGATATTTCTTGATAATGTTTGAGCATTAATGCGTATATTTCTTATATTCTGTGCAGGATTTCAGGGTTATCTTTCCATGTATAGTGACCTTTTACCAGTCATCAATCCTGTGTTATTTTTCAATTTATTTCGCGCGCACCACTTCAAATTACGCATATATTTGTTAATGAGTACATGGAGGATACGCACATGTATAAATAACTGGTTGCCGCCTACTTTATTTAGTTAATTAAGGACAAGAACTACTACCAATCTACCTTCATACTACAATACTCCCCACACAAGTGTACACATAGTATACGCTTAATACTGTGTTGTATTTTCGTACTCATGCTATAAGAATGTTTCAATACATATAATTTAACCTGGTTATGAGCCCGGTTCGTCCATAGCTATACGACTTACTTTCACACGCAGTCCTCTTTCACGACGAAACAAATTCCTTCTGAAACCAAACAAACCTCTCTCACTGAAAAATATTTCGTGTAACTTCTAAACATTTTCACACGAAATGAAAAATCGTGCGAAGTGAAACATCGGATAAAACGAAACCTCGTTCGCGAAAAAAAGGTTCTTTGCGAAAAGAAACATTCTTGGAAAATCAATACCAAAATGTCTTGGCGCTCCTTGCAAAAATCCAAGTTTTCCTCCGTGACTAATTTTGAGTTATTAAGGAAAATGCAATTTCCTAGCTGCAAACACTCACAAGTGCAAAGTAAAGTACTGGTACTTAGCAACCCAAGTCACTTTGCATTTACCAAGCAAAAATGGCCACGGCAGAAACGACCATTATTCCTCCCGACTCTTGCACCAAACCCCAGATCTTATGCAAACAACTCCAAATGTAGTTGGGCACCTAGTAACAAGTTGAGCTTGATCCCAAACTCACTGAGCTGATAACTAGCGGACCTGGCGAGTTATCTCCGAATATGTCCTTACTTTATATAATTGCTTGGAGATAGTAATGAAAAAAGGAAACACTGCCTGAGGAAGATGAGGACGAGGATGGAAATAATAACTTTGAGAGAATAGATGAATTTCGCGATCTTTTAATAATGGGCCTAGGCCTACTTCCTTGTTATGATTGACCCCCAATGGCTTATTTCTTGGCCACCCACAAAACACCCCCCGCCATCTGGAAAGCGTTCCAAGATAAATTTGTTGGAGAAAACACCACCTCCTTCTTCGAACAACACAACAGTGTCCTCGATAACAAGTACGATACCTCTGCACCTTTACTTTTTTTTTTATTTAATTTATTTATTCTCTGTTAATGTATGGGAACCTGCATGCAGCACTAGCTATGGCAAAAACGAAGTGTTAATCTCAAACTAACAAACAAAAGAATTATCAAAATCCTATCTCCCAATTGTAACAGTACTGTCACTGTTCCCATTATGGAGGCTTGTCAAATATGGAAAGAAAATAACAAAATTCCAAACAAAGTAAGTAAAATCATAACGACATGAGAAAGTAAAGTTAGTGGAGGAGGGCAGCCAAGCTGTCCTAAGGTGAAGGTTGCCCGCAGGCCGGCATCTGATGGCGGAATCAAGTTGCAGATTCCAATATGTAGGCACGAAGGGCCTGTAGGAGGTCCACCGAGTACCAGAGTGGAGAGCCAGGGCCTAGGCTGCCAATGCCAAGGAGATGGCGGAGGTGATCAGCGGCTTTGGAAGGACATTGGAGGATTGCATGGACCATGGTCTCTGCCTCCTCCTCACAGTAGGGGCAGAGGGTGAGTGGGTCAGGGTCGTCCCAGGATGTGTAGGCGGCCAGGTAGCTTTTACCTGACCGCATTATGTGGATCCTACCAGCAGCGAACTTGTGCAGACCCATGAAGGGGTGGGGAGACAGGTGAGGTGCATAGCGGTAGGAGAGGGGAGGGGAAGCCTGGAGGGTCCAGTCCTTGAGAAGGAGTGCCTTACAGGCATTCTTGAGGAAGGGGTAACTCCTGGTTGTCGGTTCTGGGGGGAGGATGTCTGCTGGAAGCAGGTGAGGAGAGGCAAGTGGGAAGTTCGGCAACAGTGGGTATAAAGGGAAGGAGGGAGTGACAAAGTGCATCAATGGGTAGATGACGTCTAGGGAGGTAGGAGGGTTTGTATCGGTCCCAGGGTAAGGGTATGTAGTTTTGCTTGAGCCCTTGGAGTGTGTGACGGGAGTCAAGTCTTGTGTTAGAGTTGTCAGAGATGGGATAAGAGGGAGGTAACCTGGTGGCTGCCGGGTTGATGAGAGGTGAAGAGCAGGTGAGGCGGAGTGCAGCCATGCGAGGCTTGTGTGGGAGCAGGGAGGAGATGGGAGCCAGGCAGGCTTCACAGTTTAGTATGGAGATTGGGGTGGAGGAGAAGCAGTTGGTGACCCAGCGGAGTACTCTGTTCCTAAGCGTGGTCATCTTGTCCATGGTGACCTGGGAGGGAGAGAACAGGTCAGCACCATAAGTGAGGATAGGGAGTACCAGGCCTGAGGCGAGTTTCCTTGCCATATAGGGCGAGAGGCCTAGTCCAGGTGGTGAGAGTTGTTTGATGATTGAGAAAGCTGCTTGAGCGAAGGCGATCCTTTTGAGGAAGTGGCTTGTGGTTTCCATAGTAGGTATGAACCAGTAGCCTAGCCAGGGTACTGATGCAGAAGGGCGGAAGAAAGACCCAATGAGTCCAATGGATGAGGAGGAGATGGGGGAGGGATCCTTGGGTGTGCGCCAGTGGAAGAGCTCAGTCTTAGGAACTGAGAAAGAAACCTCCAGCTTGGCTGCCCTGTGAGTAAGTAGAGAAAACCCCTGTTGAAGTACCTGAATGTTCCTTCTGTAGGAGACAGAGGAAACAGTAACAGAAAAATCATCAACATAGGAAAAAATAACCCCTTGGGGTATTGAAATATGTAAACGTGAAACGTAAATCACAAACAACAATGGAGAGATAGGGGAGCCTTGCGGGGTCCCAACAGAAACCGGGGAGAAGGTTGCAGGTGCCCCTTGAAAGAGCAAGTGGCAGTGTCGGTCGGTGAGGAAGGAGGTGACCCAAGAGATGAAGTATCTTGGGATGCCTCTCGAGCGTAGCAGATGGGTAAGGGAAGAGGTGGATATGTTATCGAAGCCTCCTTTGATATCTAGAAAGAGGGAGGAGACATTCCTATTGGAGTGTTGTCGGGAGCAAACCTCCTGGGTTAGGGCAGCGCAGGCATCAAATGTGCTGAGGCCAGGGAGGGAGCCACACTGGTTGGGGTTGATCAGGCCAATTGACCTTGCAATGGGGGCGAGCCGGTGGGCCATAATCCTTTCAAGGAGTTTGGAGACCGTTTTGAGGAGGACAAAGATGAAGAAGGAGGCAGGGGAGGAATAGTCCGCTTTGCCAGTTTGGGTAGGACGATACCATTCGCGCTTTTAAGGGGGAGTTGATGGTACCCAAGGAGGAGGAGGGGGCCTAGAAGTTGTAGTAGGATAGAGGGGTTGATAGAGTGGACCCTTTTCCAGATCCCATATGGGACCTGGTCAGGTCCTGGTGCTGAGGTGTTGGAGGATTTGCAGAGAGCGCGGGATATTTCTTCATTGAGGAGGGGAGTGGCATCGGTGTCATACCGTAGGAAGGAGGGGGTAGGAATAGGAGCTTGGGAGGAAAGAAGTGATGGAGGAGGGAGGTATTAATTTCGTCTGGAGTGTTTGTGTCAGGAAAGGAGGGGAAACTTTCAGGTTGGCGACCTGTAGCGAGGCGCCTAGCTGTCCACACCGACTTGCTGTTGACTTTGAAAAGGAATTCCTACCAATGCGCGGATTTGACCTACTTGATGGCTTTGAAATATGCATTGCGGTGTTGACGGCAGAGTGATAATATGTCTGGCGTGTGAGTTAGGGGATGGGCCCTAGCTGTGCGATAAAATGCCTGTCTGAGGTGTGAGAGTTCTTGGGTCCACCAGGGTTTGGCGTGGACGGAGGAGCGTTTGGTGGGAGTGTGGGTCTTAAGGAGGGCAGTGAGAGAGGAGAGGTGCCTAGTTACTCACTCATTAACCAAGGTGACAGTGAGGCATGTAGGGGGGGAGGGGATCTGAAATTCCATGAGGAGGGGGGCGAGAGTGTCCCAACTAGTCTTGGACCAGTCGGGAGAAGGGGTAGGAGACTTGAGAAGCGGTGCGGTGAAGGTGAGGTTTAGGGGGAGGTGATTCGAGCCACTGGATTGGAGGTTAGAGTCTCAGGTATTGTAAAATGTGAGAAAGTGATTGTTCGTGAAGGCGAGGTTGAGAACAGAAGGGCGTGTGTTGATGTCAAAGGGGAAGCGAGTATAGACACCAGGGGTGTTGAGACGGTGAAAGCCAAGATCTGAACTGAGTTCGAAATATGGAGAGGAGATTCCAAATTAGTGGGAGGAGATCTGGCGTAGTGGGTCTGAGGAGGGATGGTGGATGTTGAAGTCGCCCACCACTAGTGTGGGGAATGAGCGAGGTCTGAAAGCCTCCTCTGGGGTAACTGTGCGGGTCCTGTAGGAAGAGCCATTAGTTGAGTAGAGGTTGTAAATCCTAAACCTATCATGGTTAGAGTCAAACAACCCTGAGGGTGAAAAAAAAAAATCCACTGCCATTAAGTCAGGGCGGTTGTAGAAGCAAGGAAGGAGGGAGTAGCTCTGAATGAGCACAGTGAAGACATAAACGGCCACCTTTGGAAGGGTGCCAGGGGTGTGGGGAGGGTAGAAGGCCTTGAAGCCGGCAAAGTTGGGTGGTTGGTTTCTGTAGACAGGGGGATCTTGGAGGAGTACCACTGGAGGAGTAGATGGTAGAGACCTAAAACTATTAAAAAGGGAAAGAAAAACACTCCTACTTGCAAGGCAGTTG